>QRFJ01003000.1:0-70216 GCA_006176705.1 Cocos nucifera | reverse complement strand
CAAGCCTTGCGGACATCTTGGTGATAGCTTTTTTCTTTTTCTCTTTCTTCTTATCTCTCCTCGACAGGAACGACTGAGGCCCAATGCCACTTAGAAGGACGAGGGAATGGGAGACATGGAGCCCATGCCAGGATTCCGAACTTGGTGTCAAGGCAACCTTCCTACTGAGATGACTCGGATGCTCAGGTGGCAGTGAAGGTGGGGATGTGGAGCTGGAAGGACGGAACTGTCACCCTTACCGAGCTATGTGGTAACCAGCATGTTCATAAGTTCGGCCAGAAAATTTTGAAGTTTATGCATATGATAGTTCATGATGAACTGCCCATATGCATCAGTCAAGGATTGCAAAATTATATCATTTTGCAGATCCAAGTCCAACCTCACTTCGAGCTTCTCAAGCTCTTCTAAGTCCTTGATCATCATCAGACAATGATCTTGGACTGACTGCCCATCATGCATTTTAGCCTTGAATAGTCGTTTAGTGACTTGATGCTTGACTGCGCGACTCTGTTCACCAAACATCTCTTGTAGGTGAGCTAACATTTGGCGGGCAGTCCTGATATCTTCATGTTGGTGCTGAGTTCATCAAACATCGAGCCCAACATGTAATATCTGATCTTGTTATCTTCGTCCGTCCATTTTTCAAGAGACGCTCTCTATTCAGCAGATGGATGAGCTAGTAAGGTAGGAGGGTCCTGGTCCAATACATGAGTTAACTTCTTGGAATCCAAAATAATTTTGAAGTTTTGGAGCCAATCCTTGTAATTGGGTTCGGTCAGTCTATGTGTGTCCAGGATTCATGCTAGTGGATTGGATGCAGGCATTTTCCTACAGAGAGTCAAAGTTTCTAATTTGATATTATAATTAAGACTTAACCAATTTGTTTAGGGTTTTAATTTTTAAACAAATTAGCTCCCACTATTTTCTCGAATCCCTACACTCCCTCTGTAGAGATGCCAAAATTTCCATGATTAATGATTTCTAGTGGGAGGTGCGGTCCCACCTACTGACTCATCACCTCACCTAACAATTATTGGTGATGGGTTAGCCAATGAGTGAACAACTCTTGTTCAATGATTCTCTAATCATGGTGCACCCAAACTTGATCTCTAATTCATGAATCTCACCATGCCCGGAAATATTAATCCACTCCTTAGTTAAGTCAGACCCACCATTTGCATAGATTGGATTCCTAATTTGAGTCTTCTCACTGTGTCCAAAATATTGAGCCCAATCCATCCTCCAGCCTGTAGCATCCAATGCCTAATAGACATGGTTGCATCTTTTCGGTGCAACTAAACCACTATAATCAGCCAAAAATAATCAACTCCGAAAAGGGCCCGCACATCTATAATGGTGGAAGACCTTAAACTTAATCTTTTCTTAGGAAGATTTGATTTAGATCTCATTAAACTAAACTTGATATAGTCATAACCATTATGACTAACCTAGTGGCATGGGTTAGCTCGGATTATTGACCACCTCAGATCAAAATTGAGCCAACAAACATGGCCAAGTAAGTGAGATCGGTGGAAGGGATATGCCACTAACTCGACAAGAATGCATTCGAGTCGAGTAGCTCCCAATTAAAAATCAGTCGATCGTATCTGCCAAACTTATCTTAGACACCAAATTGTTGAGCCAGAACCAATCGGGTTAGCCTACAATCTAGACTCTAACCACTGAGCCTAATTAGGTCTTAGCTTGATCGATCACTCACGTGACTCGATCTTGACCCAGACTTAATCCTATTAGGTTGGTCAATTTAAGCACTGTTGATCCCATCTAACCAACTCTTGATTCGGTTTGATCAACCGCTTAGACCTAATTGAGCTACCCAAGTCCGAACCCAATATTATGAATATATCTTAGATTTGAAATTTTTAATTTTAGATCTAATTAATATTTTATAATCTTAATTCTTAATTAAGTTAGGGTTCACAAACAAAATATATAAATAAAATCTTAGGGTTTTAGGATCTAGGTTTTGCAGAAAGTAAGTTTTTGATTTCTAATTAAGGATGAACGCGCAGCACCCCTACACATCATAAGAACACCACATCGAATGAGAGGAGAGGGCATTTAAACCCTACTTTATTCTTATGACCAGATGGCCAAGGGAATGGCTTAATCAGAAATATAAATCTACAAAACTAGTTAGATCTACATCATATATCTCATATATAAAATTGATCTAACTTAATACATATTTTGCATACATCTCATGTATCATATCATGCATGTTTTTTCATATCTAAATTATCTCATAATTATCTAAAAAATCAGATTTAAATTGATCACATCAAAATAAATTCTAATCTAGACAATTATGTAGAACTATTCTACAACTAGTCTAAACATGCATTCATCATATCTCATTTGATCTAAAAATTAAATAATTTTATTTTTAATTTTTTAGATCTTATTATAATATTTATAATCATTAAAAAATATAAAATAAATAAATCTAAATCATAATTTAATCAAAATAAATCTTGATTATGCAAGATTATGTATAGAAGTATTCTTTTTGCAACTAGTCATGCATACTGTAGAACTTAGATCTATATTATTTAATTTTAATTTTTCTAATTTCAGATCTAATCACATCTCATGTGATATCTAAAATCATCAAATTATTATATCAAAATAAATTAAAATCAGATCTAAACAATTTTTAGAGAACCATGCTCTTATACCAGTTGAAGGCGAAATCCTGATTTCTTAGATCAGGTTCGTTCAGATTTGATCGGATAAAGAGAGATATTTCAAAAATTTTACTCATGTATCTAGATCAGATTGGAGATATTTCAAATCTAATTTTATAAATCTAATAAATAAAATAAAAATAAATTAAATCTGATTTAATTTATAGCTTGATGCTGGGTAATCAGATTATCCTTTGATGATCCTGCTGATTGCCTGAGGTTCTGGATCTAGCCACGCAAGCACCTGGCCTCTACCGGTATCCACTTGGATTGGATCTGAAGATTTTCTCCTTCTTTATCACTTCTCTAAAAATTAGATCTGGATCTGATTTGGAGGATCTTCAAAACTCCTTCTGAAGATCAGCAGTCTTCTCTGCAGCAGTGTTGCCTTCTTCCTTTCTCATCAGCTTTTTCTTGCCTGGATCGCACCAAACTGATGCCCAACATCCCTTGGGCATGGAGGAGAGAGAGAGGATCAGAAGATGGCATGGAGGAGAGAGAGGGGCAGTCTTGGGGCATGGGCTAAGAGAGAACTCCATGAAAGTTGGGCGTAGATAGGGTTTATATAGATCCTACTGCACCATGCATTGCCACATCATCTCGGCCAATCACGTTGCTTCGTGCAATCAGATCTAAATCTGATTGGTGAGATGACATCACCTGATCTAATCAGATGAGAGCCCCACTAATTCATTATTAGATGGCACCTGGTCAAAGTCTATAGTTATGGGCCACCTAAGTAAAAACCAAGAAGCAACCTGGAGTCCCATCCGTATGGGACTCCAGTCATTGCTATCCATGGGTGCATGCCTTCCTAGGCATGCACTCCCTCGTTTCTAAAATCTAGCAAGGGGACAAGCCTCTATTTGCTCTCCAATAGGTGCATGACACATGGGCAGATGTCTATGGGTCAAAGCCTAACGTTTGACCAAAGTCAAAAGATAAGAATTAGTAGGTGATGGATAAGAATTAGCAGGTGATGAAAAATGATAGGTGTTGTCTCAAATTTTTCTCATAAATTAAGACAACCCTTTTCTAATCTGGACAAGCTCCAGTCAGACCAAGTAAAGGTACCTGAGTACAAACACATTTGAATCAGTCGAGACAACTTTTAATGATAGTAGTAGGAGAACATTAGGCTCAATCATGTGCTAGCATGATTTTCTTGAACCTAATTGAATCTAATTCAAATCAATTGAACTGGGTTAATCCAATTAATGATATCTAGATCCAAACTCTTACTTGTGTGACTCAGTTAGTTAGGTTCAGTTCTGTATGCATATGGGATATGTCGCGATATCTATCATCGACATCATCGAAACTCCTTTCGATGGATTAGAACTCTTCTGATTCAGACAACTTAGAATGATCGATCATCTAAATCATTCTAATTGCTCCCAAAATCCACCAGTGACACCTAGCAGTATATGGTGGCAACCCATCAAAACTAAAAATGAACCTCTTGGTGTAGCTACTTGTGTGATTAAGTTCTTCTATCTTGAGCCCCGATTAGATTAGAGTTAAGGATAAACTCGTCAAATCCTAATTTCTATCATATGATTTAATTATTCGATTCAAGTCCGATGTGAAAACCTTAATAGAAACTCTTTCTATTATTTCACTCTGCCATGGCCATGGACTTATGGACTTGATTCTTATGATTATCAAAGGGCTGCTCTTCATCCACCGAGGTAGATAAATTCCTTCTTGGTGCAATCCAATTTCTACAATGAACATGCTATAGCCAATATACACCACAGGATTCTGAATGGCTAGGAGATCTAGTCATGGTGTAGTCAAACTATAATACCCTCAAGGTGAACTGTCGATGCACCTCAGGTCAAAGAACCAGACACACCACTACAAGTTCGAGTCAGTCATCGATGAGAAGGTAGACTTTCTTATTATGACTACGAGCATTTTGGTCAAGAAGATGAATTATACAAAAACTATATCCACATGAGTTCTAAGGATGTTGTTCTACACATTTGATCTATCCGACCATCGGGTACCATTGCTAGATGGTCACTTTGATTGATACAAAAATTTATTCTTATGCTATCGACTTAGGTTTGGACCTATGGGATCATACATATAATAGTTTTCGATCTGATCGGATGGTTAATCGATGATTAAGAATCATTCTAGGGTTAAACATTCAATACGATTAATGTTTGCTTAGTGCAATTATTGCAGGAGGATCAATTAGCAATTCAATTGCTAATTAGCTTAATTTGATTAGGCAAGAGAATTAATATTAAGTCTAATTAAATATAATTTAATTAGATTTGGTTTGGTCTTGATTGGATCAAGTCCAATTGGTTTATTGGATGAGCAAATTGCAAGGAAGAACTAGTCCTAGTTCAAGTTAGGACTTGTATCAACCCAATTTATAATTTGATTAAAAAATTAAATTAAAATTAAATCTAATTTAATTAGATTATTAGTTGGACTAAGACCTAATCTAATTGGATTAATTAAATCCTAATTTTATTTGGTCCAAGGATCAAGTTGGACCAAGTCAAACTAGGAGTCCTAGTGAGACTAGGACTCCTATCTTCATGCATCACCTTAGCCCCAATGCCCCCCATTCCACTTTTGTTGGATTTTTTCATAAAAATATTTCTCTCCAGATGTTCACACTTGCCCCCTTGCTTCCTTTATCTCAAATATGATATTTAGATATTGTGATCAAGTCAAAAGAAGAGTTTGAGTTGATTTTAAACTCTATGAGATAGAGTTTTGGGAAACCAAAACACCTTCCTATTTTGTGTCGCCCACATCCCTATTTTTCCTTCTCAAATTTTTATAGCTTTTAGAGGCCTTTTTTGTGCGACATTCCCTGATAGTCCATGCAAAAAATAAAAGAGAGGGTGCCTAAGTATTGCATGCCCTAAGTCTAGCCCTGTTTGGATAACCCCTAACTAGGTATTTGACCTAGTCAAAGATTCCACTATATCTCCTTATATAAAATAAATTTTGATCTAATTTTTTTGTGGATTACACATCTAAGAGAGATCATTTGGAGCATCAAAAATCTGGGAGAGAAGCCTAGGACGTGGAATTTTGTAAAGGCACCAATCAAGGTGCTTTGGTAAGAGAAGAAAGAAGAAGAAGAGGGTCTTCTTCTTGGTTTTTTCTTCCATTCCTTTTCCTCCATCTTTTAAGTTTTGAGAGGTGTCTTAGCATCATGAATCATCTTCCTCAAGTTTTAGAAAGTTGGAGAGTCCAAGCTTGAAGAAAAGAAGATCCAGATCGATCGTTGGAGAAGGATTAGCACAGTATGCTAGCATAGTGTGCTGATTTTTGGGCACTAGACTTCAGATCTGCAATCGAGGGCTCGTATGGACAACTCATAGTGTACGGCTTGGAGCAACCTTCTCAGGCCCGGATCAACAAATCAAGAAACTCGAGATTCAAAGATAAGGATGATCTGGATCTCCCTATTACATATCTAGATCTGATCTAGAGTAGTCTGCTATTGATATGATTAATATGCAGTTCTTTTTATATTTTATATTCTGATTTAATAACATGCCTTAATTATTGAGAAATGTGTTCTAAAGCTAATCATCTAAGTATATGAATTATCTAATAATAATAGTTATTTGGCTAGTTCATCATAAAAGTTCTATCTTTCTTAAATGAACTCCTAAATTATGATGAAGTCCTTAGAACCATAATCAATTGATAAAGAAGGATTTATCAGATGGTTCTTAAATTATTCACGACCAAATGATAAGTTATTAACAAGGATGATAACTTATCGAGAGTAGATCGTATGTCATATGCATTGATTGTCCTTGTAACCAAGTGATATGGAGATACTGGTATGGCATCCACGTGAGATGTAGGAGTACATCTGCACTAAACATGACCAATGTAGTACTCTACTGTCAAGAGTAGCTAGCTAAGGCTAATGGATATAAGTATTCCTTCAACCTGAGATCACCACGATGACTTGCAAGCAACTCGTTGTACTTTGATGCTAGACTGCCTGTATTTCTAATATAGGTTCGAAAGATTTCTGAGCATAGTCAAGTACTTATTAAGTCGGTGTGTGAGTTAAGATGGGATTGACCACTCCTGATTAACTTCAGAAAGAGAATGTCTCGCTGTGTTTTAATTTAGCAAAACCTAGGCCTGGGTAATCCTCATGAGGTGTCATGGGATATGCAAAATTTTGAGACATAATAGCGATGACTTGTATGAGTGCTGACAGCGTACTTGATTGGATTAGGATCATCCTTAATTGGATTATATTTAATCTGGTTTAAATAAAATTTAAATTAGGTTTAAAAATAATTTTGACCTAGTCAAAAAAGAGGAGTCCTAGTTGGACTGGGCACTCTTTCTCTTGTGCCTAAGAAAGCCCATGCCCACATATTTTTTTGAGGTTTACCTGAACATTCCCATGCCAATGAGAGGTCCCCACACCCCACCTATCAGATTATTTAGAATATATTCTGATTTGATCAAAACTAGAAGGAAGTTGGAAATTGTTTCCTACTTGGAAGAGTTGGACACCCAATAGAAGTTTTCCCTTTGACTAGGTTTTGACCTAGTATTGCAGTAAAAAGAGGTGCCTCCTATGAGATGGCTAAAAGATGTGATAAATCCTAGAAAAATTATGGAAAATCAGATAAGAAGGAGGAGGTGTGGAGGATTTGTGGTGCCATGATTCTTGGAGAAGAGCCCTCAATTAAGACATCAAAGGTTGATGCCTTGAAGAGACAAGGTAAGAGAAGATTATCTTCTCTTATATTTTTCTTTTATGTTTCTCTCTTCCTATTTTTATTTATGATTTTTATATGATAAAAATATAAGAGAGAGAGAGGATTTGAGTGTGGGGATGAGTGCTCCAAGTTGTTGGGGCATGGTGTTATTTTTTGGATATGATCTGATCACATCTTGATGAGAGAAGGAGAAGAGAAGAAAGGTCTTCTCTTAGGATTTCTTGGAGAACATTTCCTCTTTAATTTTTGTGGGAATTTTATATGATGAAAATCAGAAATATTAGATCTGAAAGCTTAAGAAAAGTCCTAGAGGAGAAGGTCTCCTCTTGTCCTAGCATAGAGATGTTTTCAGGACATCAACCGTTGATGTCCTAAAGGAGAAGATTTGTATTCTCTTAGGATTTATTTTTTCATGTTCTTATTTTCTGATTTTTGGGAGATCTAAGGGTTGGATTTCTCCCTTATTCCTCCTCATGTTCTTCATCTCTTGGAGTGTCCAAGAGATCCAAAGAATAAGTATTTGATTGACCATTAGGAGGGATCCGCGAGAAGCTAGCACTTCGAGCGGATCTTCATTCAACGAACCTCCGATCTATGTTGCAGGTTCGTGTGGATCACCTATAGATATCGGATGCTTGTGCAGCTCCAAAGGCAACAATGAATTCAACTGTGGAGTTCTCAATCCGTGCAAAGATAAGAGAAATGATCTCTTAGTAACCTAGATGTGATCTAGGGTTAGATCTAGAATTGTTCTCGATCTAGGTATTGATATGATCAATACCACTTATGATTAATTTAATTTTAGATTTATATTTGCATCATAACATATTATTGATCTTTTATGTAGGGTTTTGTAATTTGATTACATGCATTTATTGAATAAATAGTTTAATCTATATTTTTTGCTGCTTTTTATTTTTGAAAAAGTTTCAAAATCTATGTCTGAAATCCTGCATGTTTCTCAATAGTGGTATCGGAGCATCTAGGTTCTTTTATAATATGATCATATTTGCATTAGATTAAATTTAAAAATTAAAATTAATTAAAGATCGCACATACTGCCATAATGTTGTCCTATTGTAAGGTTAACTCCTTGCAATAAAAAGGTTATCCTAGTATGTGCTGATCTGAATCTGAATCATGAATAATTTAGATTAGATCTAAAAAAATTTATGATTTAATTTTTTAATTTAAATCTAAAATTAAATAGATATTTGATCTATTTTAGATTATTTTAGATTAGATCTAAATAATATCAGGATTGCACATACTGCCAAAGGTTGTCTGATAAGGATCACGATGTTGTCGTTAAGATATCGTGTTTATCAGTTTAAATCTAAATTTTTAAATTAATTAAAAATTATGAAGAGAGTAGTGAGTCAGATCGAATCCATAGAGAGGCAATGATTTAATTCTAAAATTTTTGATTTTTTTTATCTTTTTTTATTTTTTAAAAGAAAAGAAAAGAAGGGTTTTTGAAAATTAAAGTTGGAAAATAGATTTATAAATAAAAGTAGAATTTAAATTATGTAAAAATAAATTTGGTACTAAGATCCACTATTTAGATCTTAGTGGCTACTTGCAATAAAATTAAAGAGCAATAAAGAATAATTAATTTAAAGAGCTAAAATTGAAAAGAACAATAAAGCTTTCTTTATTAAAACTTAAATTCAGAATTTAAATACAAGAAATTAAAGAAAAAAAAAGAGAAAAGAAAATTAGAAGGAGATCGTAGATCAGCGTAGGCATGGAGATGGCGTAGAAGACTGGCTCTTCTTCTCAGCACTATAGCTTTGAAGCAACCTTCAACCCAGAGCTTGGCTTCCACCCTGTACCTTGGCTTTCCTTCCATCAGATCTATCTATTTCTAGAGGTGTCCTAGGCGAGGTTCCGAATCCCTCATCAACATCAAGCAGCGAGAGGAAGAATCCATCCGAGCTTATGTCAACCGCTTCAATGCAGCTGCCCTGAAAGTTCGAAATCTGGACCAGTCTATCACTATGGCCGTACTAAAAGGCGGCCTTCAGAAGAACAATCTGCTATTTTTCCTGGAGAAGAAGTACTCCAGGGATTTTGCCGATATGCTGGCTCAGGCTGAAGGATATGTCTGAGTAGAAGAGGGCTTCAATGCCAAGGATAATGAAGCCATTGGAGAGCGGCGAATGGGCAAGCCAGGCAGGCCCATTGAGAAAGAAAAGTTGAGTGAAGCTTGGCCGTGCTTCCAAACTCCTCCTTAGCGTAAGCGAGCCCGAACCCCTCCCCGGGCTCGAAAGTAGGGAAGCCCTAATAGAAGGGCATGGCAGGGCTTCCGCCTTCGAAGGTTCCACAACTATGCCCCTCTCAATGCTCCAAAATTCAAGTACTGATGGAGATCGAGGAGCAGTTGCCAAGGCCGAAAAGGATGCACTCCCATCCTGACAAATGCAATTCAAACAAGTTCTGCCTCTACCATCGTGATCATGGTCATGATACTGAAGAATATATCCAGCTCTAGGATGAGATCGAAGGAGCTCATCAGGCAAGGCTGGCTCGATCGATTCCTACGGCATCGACCCGAGGGAAGAGAGGATCGGCCAGGGGCACTGTTTCAACCTTGAACCACCGAGGGGGGAGGAGCAACAAGAAGATCGGCCGCCTCTCGACGTCATCAACACCATCTCTGGGGGACTTCGATGAGGGGTGGCTAGCGGATCAACAGAGCCCGAGAAGCGGTGGAGAACTGAGGAGCCATCACTTTCACCAATGAGGATGCCCAAGGAGTTCAGTTTCTGCATAATGACGTAGTTGTAATCTCTTTAAACATTGCTAACTATGATGTGTGCCGCATTTTGGTAGATAATGAAAGCTCTGCTGATATTTTATTTTACAATGCTTTCTCAAAAACGTCTTTACCTAATAATCACTTGGGACCTATGAACTCTCCATTAGTAGGCTTCACTGGCGATGCCGTGCTAGTTGAGGGCATAATAACTCTGACTGTGGCTGCAGGGCAATGCCCGAAGCTGGTAAGAGTAGAGATCGACTTTATGATCGTAAAAGCTCCATCTGCCTACAATGCTATTCCTGGCCAATCTGGTTTGAACACACTCCGAGTTGTGAAATTGGAGATATCAGAGGAGACCAGGCCTTGGCAAGGCACTGTTACTCCATTGTCCTACAGAAAAATACCTAGCCTAGCCTTTGCCCTATTGAATGGATTGGATGTCTGTGATGACCTTATGGAGGAGTGGGGCAAGCCTATGGAAGACCTTATAGCTGTGCCCTTGAATGATGGGAATGTTTGGCACACTGTGCAAGATCAACTCCAACTTGGAGGATGAGGTTCGAGAGCAACTCATCACCTTCCTTCGGAAGAATGCGGATGTCTTTGCCTGGATCCCAATGGATATGCTAGAGATTGATGCCGAGGTCATGGAACATTGGCTGGCTACTGATCCCAAGTGTCGGCTAGTAAAAGAGAAGATGCACAGCCATGCTCTTGAGAGGCAGAAAGCAATTGCAGAAGAAGTTGACAAGCTCCTTAAGGCTAGATTCATCCGAAAAGTTAACTACTCGAGCTATGTCTCAAACGTGGTGCTCGTTAAAAAGGCAAACGACAAGTGGAGGATGTTTATAGACTTCAAAAAGCTAAACAAAGCCTGTATAAAAGATAGCTACCCACTGCCCTGGATTGATCAACTGGTGGATGCAACCTCGGGCCACAAGCTCCTCACCTTCATGGATGCCTTTTTCGGCTACAACCAAATCCGAATGGCACTAGAGGATGAGGAGAAAATAGCTTTTGTTACTGACCATGGTCTTTATTGTTATAGGGTTATGCCTTTCGGACTCAAGAATGCAGGGGTAATGTACCAGCACCTGGTCAACAAAATCTTTAAGAAGCAAATCGATCGAGACATTGAGGTGTATGTGGATGACATGCCCGTCAAGAGCCAAGCTTCAATAAATCACATCTCCGACCTCCAAGAGACCTTCAGTGCACTTAAGAAGTACAAGATGAAGCTGAACCCGACCAAGTGCGCCTTCGGTGTGACCTCAAAAATATTTTTGAGATTTATGGTGTTGAGGCATGGGATTGAGGTGAATCCAGAGAAAATTCAGGCTATTCAGGAGATGACCACAACAAAAATAATTAAAGAAGTTCAGCGCTTAATTGAAAAAGTGGCATCCCTAAACCACTTCATCTCAAGATCGGTCGAGCGATGCATGCTCTTCTTTCAAGTTCTCAAGCAGCCAAAGAGCTTCTGCTAGACGGCAGAATGTCAATAGGCATTTGAGGAGCTTAAAAACTACCTCGACTCACCCCCACTACTGCAAAGCCTGAGCCTAAAGAAGAATTATTTTTATACCTAGCAGTCTCCCCAGCAGCCTTGGCAGCAATCCAGGTCAAGGAGGAAATGAAAGTGCAGTGGCCGGTCTACTACATAAGCCGGGTCCTGAGGGATGCAGAAACCAGGTACTCTAAATTAGAAAAATTGACTTACTCTCTTCTAATTGCTGTCAGAAGACTTCGACCTTACTTTCAAGGACACACCATAACCATCCTCATAGATCAACCAATTAAAGTAGTCCTTCATCGAATGGATACCTCCGAAAGAATTGTAAAATAAACAATCGAGCCTACAAAATTTGACATCAACTATCGATCTTGACCATTGGTCAAAGCCAAGATATTAGCAGATTTTGTAGTAGAATTTACCATTCTGGATGAAGCCGAGCTTGAGCAGAATGAAACCGGCATTCCATGGTCGCAACCGAGCTCCTCCGAAGAGAGAACCGACCTTTTCGAAGGTTTTTGGGCCCTGTACGTGGATGGTTCATCCAACGCTGCTGGAGCAGGCACAGGGTTGGTCTTGGTTAACCCCGAGGGAGTCATCACCGAGTATGCGCTATGCTTCGAATTTCCTACAACTAATAATGGGGCCGAATATGAAGCTTTGATCGCTGGGTTAAAAATAGCAAAATAGTTAGCAGCAGATTGGCTTCAAGCCTACAGTGATTCCCAACTGATTGTCGGATAGGTTAGCGGTAGTTATGAAGCTCGGGAGGAAAGCATGATGAAATATCTTGAGAAAGTAAAGGACTTGACTCTGGCCTTCGATAGTTTTAGCATTCGATAGATTCCAAGGGTAGAAAATGCACGGGCCGACCTTCTCTCTAAATTGACAACTTTAGCCCCAGCCGAGCTGCCCTAAAGAAGTATTCCTCAAAATTCTAAAGTGCCCAAGCTCAGAGGAGTTGCAACTTGTTATGCAAGTCGAGCACGAGCCGAGCTGGATCGACCCGCTAGTTGCCTACCTCAAGGATGGAGCTCTTCCTCATGATCCGAAAGAAGCTCGAAAACTCAGGAATCAAGCTTCCCAGTATGTTCTGTATGAAGGCAAGCTATATAAAAGGTCATATTCTTTATCACTCTTGAGATGTCTCTGACCTTTAGAGGTCGACTTTGCATTATGGGAGGTGCCATGAGAAAATTTGCGAAAGTCATGTAGGAACCAAGATCCTTGTCACAAAGACCACTTCAGTAGGGGTACTATTATTGGCTGACCTTATACCATGATTCTATAGAGTATGTCAAGAAATACAACCGCTATCAGAAAAATGCAAACAAACATACAAAGACAGCCGACCTCCGAGCTTACTCCACTAAGTGCACCTTGGCCATTCGCATAGTAGGGAATGGATATACTTGGCCCCTTTCCAATGGCATTTGGATAATAGAAGTTTCTCCTAGTTACGATCGACTACTTCACCAAATGGGTCGAGGCCGAATCGTTAGCAAAAATTATCAAAATCAAGGTACTGGACTTGGTCTGGAAGTCAATCATCTGTCGGTTTGGTCTGCCCCAAACTCTCATAATAGATAATGGATGACAGTTTACTAGGATGAGGTTCACTTAGTTCTGCGAAGATCTGAACATCTTCCATCACTTCACATCAGTGGCCCATCCATAAGCAAATGGTGAAGTAGAGGTGATAAACAGAACCTAGCTGCAAGGTATCAAAGCAAGACTTGAAAGGGCAAAGGAGACTTAGGCAGATGAACTCTATCATGTGCTCTATGCATACCGAACTACCAAAAGATTGCCAACTAAGGAGACCCATTTGCCTTAGCTTTTGGAATAGAAGCGATCATCCTAATAGAACTCAAACTTCCATGAGCACAAGTTGTGGCATTCAATGAGCAGCAAAACTCACCAGATCTCAGGACTAACCTCGACTTGTTGGAGGAAAAATGGAAAAAAGTTCAAGTTCGGATGGCAGCCTACAGGCAAAAGGTAGCTCGCTACTACAACTCAAAAGTCAAAGGCAAAATATTCAAAGTGGAAGATTTAGTGCTTCGGTGAGCAGCTGTTTCACAACTTCAGAATCAAGGAAAGCTCACTCCAAATTGGAAAGTTCTGTATGAAGTAGAGGAGGTCGTCCGGCCTGAAACTTATTGCTTAAAGGAGCTCAGAGGAACAACTCTCCTGCGACCTTGGAATTCAGAAAACCTAAGAATATACTACTAATAACTTTCCTTCAATATTTTTTTCTATTTTTATTACTTTCTAGTGCAAAAATTGCATGATGACAAATAACTCTCTGAAGCAACCTAAAGTGACCCATTAAGAATAGAGGGAGAACCTCATCCTAACGTGAGCAAAGTCGAAGGCCTCATTAAATTAAGATGAGATGAGGGGAGAGGCCCTGCCAACGGTCATAATGTGCCCCTACAGCCCGTTAGGAATAGGAGGAGAACCTCGTCCTAACATAAGCAAGGTAGAAGTCCTCGTTAAATTAAGATGAGATGAGGGAAGAGGCCCTGCCAACAACCTTAATGTGCTCCTACAGCCCATTAGAAATAGGAGGAGAACCTCATCCTAACGTGAGCAAGGTCGAAGGCCTCGTTAAATTAAGATAAGATGAGGGAAGGGGCCTTGCCAACGGCCCTAATGTGTCCCTATGGCCCATTAGGAATAGGAGGAGAACCTCATCCTAACGTGAGCAAGGTCGAAGGCCTCGTTAAATTAAGATGAGATGAGGGGAGAGGCCTTGCCAATGGCCCTAATGTGCCACTACAGTCCGTTAGAAACAGGAGGAGAATCTCATCCTAACGTGAGCAACGTCGAAGGCCTCACTAAATTAACACAAGATGGGGGAGAGGCCCTACCAATGGTCCTAATGCGCCCCAACAAGCCATGTTAGGAATAGAAGGAAAACCTTATCCTAACCTGAGCAAATGTCAGGACCTCATTGACCAAAGACGAGGGGAAAGTAGAAGCCGACAGAGAATCCTTACACGTGTTCTTTCTACGACTACATGATTACGCCAAACATAAAAAGGAGGACCCTATCTCGGTTCGTAGAAGAGACCTCGGCTCGACATCTACAGCAAGCATCGCATCAGAAGACAACACAGAGACAAACAAAGTAAAGAAGGTAAAGCCACGAACAAGCCTCAAGTCCATGCGAAATGAAAATAACAAAAAGGTACCATTTCATTACGAGCATAAGATCTTTACAAGCAAAATGCAGGTCGGCACGATCAATTGTGCTAAAAAAATAAAATAAAAATAAATATATAGAAGAAAGAAAGGGAAAGGCCATCAAAATCCAAAGAAGGGCTAGACTCCTCAGACTTCGAACTGGTGGCCATTAATAAAGACTCCTTAAGACTGTCGACCTCCTCCTCAAGCTCCCTCTGCCTCATATATTATCACATAACATCCTATCGGCTCGGCGATAGTTCTCTTCTAACTCTCGTAGCCTCCTCCTTAGGACCTCGGACTCGACCTCCTCATCCTCGGTAGCTTGACTTTCACAAGTCAGCTCGAGGTTCAGTCGTTGCACCTCGGCCTTTTCCACACCGACCGACTCCTAAAGTTCACCGATGCTCCTCTTCAAGAAGGTGACCTCCTCAGCCTCCCTACTTGTACCAGTCCGAAAGCCATCATTGAGTTGCCACTGGAGCCGGGCTACTTCATTGTTGGAAGCACAAAGCTTCTGTTCTAGCTTGGACATCCTATCACTCCAGCCCAATCGGTAAGTCTCATAT
The DNA here is from genome assembly GCA_006176705.1 of Cocos nucifera. Lineage (NCBI taxonomy): Eukaryota > Viridiplantae > Streptophyta > Magnoliopsida > Arecales > Arecaceae > Cocos > Cocos nucifera. The sequence goes on along the minus strand of QRFJ01003000.1, from coordinate 54,734 downwards.
GTGAGCTCGGCATTGTGCAGCTGCTTTTGAAGTGTGTAAAACCTCGTCGACCAAGTCCCACTCAAATCGTGCCTTATCGGAGGACCATGGTGAGCTCCCCTTCAGAAGTTGAATTTTCTCCTTTGCCGCCTTGAGTTGAGTCTCAAGGGAGCCGATCTTCACCATCAATGCCCACGATTTGTCGCTAGCATTCTTCCGAAGTTCGGCCAGCTCCCTCTCAAAGCTCCCCTTCCGAATGCTAAAACTAGCGGAGTCTTTAATGTGCAAGTTTCCAGAGGCGAGTAACCTCTTTGGTCGCCTCTGAAGTATTATTCTGCAAAGCTTGAAGGTCGTCCTATGTCTTCTTTAACTTCTTCTTCAGTTGATGGACTTTCTTCTTCAAGCATTTTATTAAGGGTTTCAGGGAAACCCCTTGAGGCAGTGGGTCAATGTCGACGAGAGACTACATTCAAGGTTTGAAAAATGCTCAAAGGTATGGACAAAAAGAAATCCACTTTCATTTAATCAAGAATTTTGAGTATAAAGTGAAAAAATAAAAAAAGAAAAAAAGCAAAATGTACAACTACTTGAGGATTTCAACCTCGAAAGGGGCGGCGGAAGGTGGGGTAGGAGTGCTCTCGACTACCTCGGATGCATGAACTGGCTCGGGTGCTTCTATGGTAGGTTCAGACGGACTGGACACAAGCTCGACGAAGGAAGGATGGACTACAGCATTGGATGGTTCCCGCTTCTACGTCGTTCTCCTCCTCCAGAAATTTAAGGTCGAGTTTGGGAAACCTTCGAGCCACCCTTCCTTCCAGAGCTCGAAACCCTTGATGAACGCCTCCTGGCTGAATTTGATGTTTAGATTCCTCATCTCGGAAGAGGTCTTGAACTCTTCCACGGCCTGGGTCATCGCCTCCAAGATCGACTTCACCATTCAGGCCTCCAGTTTGGCAACCTTATTCTCTCGACTTCCTTCTTCCTCTCCTCCTCTAGGGCCAGTGCGGCCCTGAGTCTGGCCGAGATGAACTCCTCTTTCTGAAGCACGCCCTGAAGACTCCCGATGTCTGCACTGCCTTCTCCTCTACAAGGTGCTCGACCTCGGTGATCCTCTCTTGAAGATGGACAGATCTCGACTTGAAGGCCCTCCTGGACCTTCTGTGCTTCCACCTCCTGATGGCACACCCTCTTGATGTAGGCGAGCATCTGGTAACCTGACTGCAACAAGCGATTGATGTTAAAAAAAAGAAAAAAAGAAGGAGAAGGAGAAGAAAAGAGAGGAGTAGAATGGTCGAGCGATGGAGCAGTTACCTTGAGGATGGTTCCGAGGGAACTCCAAATGAGTTGCCGTGGGTCAAGGTCGGCCATGTGATCCACCACCTCCGGCATGACGAATCGGTCAGTTAGATTTTGGATGATCTCTGGGTTGTCGAAGGGATCCTCCCCTCATTCATCACTGTCGCCATCCGGCCCACTAAGGCGAGCCTTGCGGGACATCTTGGTGATAGCTTTCTTCTTTTTCCTTCCTTCCCTTGTCTCTCCCTCGACGGGAAGCTCCGAGGCCCAATGCCCACTGGAAGGACTCGAGGGCATGGGAGACATGGAGCCCTACGCCAGCGGTGCCGACCTTGGTAGTCAAGGCAACTTCGGTACTGGAGATGACCTCGGATGCAGTGGCAGTGAAGGTGGGGATCGTGGAGCTGGAAGTGCCGGCCTTCACCCTCTACGAGCTATCGCTTGACACCTTCCCTTTCCTCTTCTTGGTGTAAAGCCCTTTGGTAAGCATTTCGGCGACTTTGGGATCCATTTTTACGGCAGAAAAAGAAGTGCGGTCAGTGGCAATACACATGTGCAAAATCATGTGAATTTGAAAAGTAAAAAGTGTACCAGTGGGGTCAAGGGGACTCAAACCCAGGTTGAACAAGGTTTGTTCTTTCAGAAAGATGGGAAGGAGAGGAGTTCGGTATGCTTTGAGTTTATTGGAGGAATCAAGGTCACCTCTGTCTAAGTTGGGAGCTCGATGAACTGACGTCCTAATATAACCCCAAGGAGGAAGATCTAAGAGCAAGGTCAGACAATGCATAAAAAAGTACTTTTTCTTCCAATTATGAATGGAAGAAGGGGCACCTTTTAATAACTTCTTCTTGTCGAATTGGAGAAAAATGTACCACCAGTCCTTCGTAGAAGGATGATGCTTGAAGGTGTAGAAATTTCTAAAGAGCGAAGTGGTTGGCTGGACCTCAACTAGTTGACAGAGGGAAAGAAAACCAAAAATGAACCGAATGGAGTTCGACACAATAGATGCAAAAAATATGTTTAAAAATCAGAAGAGGGCGACTACAAATGGGGACAGTTGGAGCCAAAGCCTGGCATGCAAAGTTTCTAAAAACAAACAAAATCGATCGATCAGAGAAGAGCTGACTCGGTCATCAGAGCTAGGGAGTTCAAGATCGTATTTTGGGGGAATTCCATATCAGATTTGGATCAGAGAAATATCGTCCAAAGTAAGAACAGATGGGATAATGTCAGGAACGAAGGACGAGTGAGACATGTGTTAGATGTGTGCCCTAGAAGCTAGAATTGGCTGATACTTGTTATACACTTCTAAGGGCAAAATTATAATTTTGATTATAAATAATAAAATAGATTATTTTCTATCACAATGTGTATTTAGTGTCTGTGATACATCCCTTGAGTTAATGGCAATGATAATTCTTATTTTCAAGAGTTGAAAATTTAAGACATGAATTTTCATTATTAACTCATAAAATGCTCCTAACCGTAGGATCATCATTAGGATGGTTGATTGATCTGGAAGGTTGGTGTACAATCGCTTCTTTATAGTAGATGAGTCTTGAGTCTATGGTATCGAGACATTGGAGCGAGAGTACAGGTACTCGTTAGAGAATGAGGGCACTGAGCATGACCACCTCGAGCAGTCATTAGGAAGTCTACCTTCTCATCGATGACTGACTTGAAGCTATAGCTGTGTGTCTGGTTCTTTGATCTGAGGTGCATCGATAGTTCATCTTGAGGGTGTTATAGTTTGACTACACCATGACTCGATCTCTTAGCCATACGAAACCCTGAGGTGTTTGTTGGCAATAGCATGTTCATTGTAGGAATTGGATTGCACCAAGAGGAGAATCTATCTACCTCGGTAGATGAGGAGTAGCCTTATGATGATCACGAGAATCAAGTTGATAAGCCCATGGCCATGGTAGGGTGAAATAATAGAAAGAGTTTCTATTAAGGTTTTCACATTGGACTTGAATCAAATGATTAATCATATGATGGATATTTGGGTTTCACGAGTTCACCTTAATCCTAATTTGATCGAGGCTCAAGATAGAAGAACTTAACCACACAGGTAACTGCACCGAGAGGTTCATTTCTAGTTCTAATGGGTTGCCACCATATGCTGCTAAGTGTCACCGGTGGATTTTGGAAGCAATTAGAATGATTTTGATAATCGATCATTCTAGTTGTCTGAATCAAAAAAGTTCTGATCCATCGGATGGTGTTTCGATGATAGAGATCGCGACATATCTCATTACCATATGGAACTGAACCTAACTAGATCACACAAATAAGGGTTTGGATTTGGATAACATCAGTTTGGATTTGAATTAGATTCAATTAGGTACAAAAAAATCGTGCTAGCATACGATTGAGCCTAATATTCTTCTTTAATTATCATTAAAAGTTATCTCAACTAAGCCAAATATATTTGGGCTCACTCAGGTATCTTTACTTGGTTTGACTAGAGTTTGTCCAGGATCAAAAATGGGTTGTCTTAATTTATGAGATGAATTTGAGACAACATCTGCCATTTTCTGTCACTTGCTAAATCTTGTCCTTTGACTTTGGTCAAACATTGACTTTTGACACTTAGACATCTGCCCATGTGTCAAACCATCATAGGAGAGAACATTTGGACCAATCCACCTACTAAACGGTAGGAGGATAAGGGGCGCATGCCTAGGGAGGCATGCACCCATGGATTATGATGCCTGGAGTCCCAAACAAATGGGGACTCCAGGTTGCTTCCGGGATTCTAGCTAGGTGGCACCAAAGACTAGACTTTGACCAGTCTTGGCGCCATCTAAGGATGTTAGAGAGGGCCTCTCATCTGATTGGATCAGTTAATGTCATCCCATCAATCAGATTTAGATCTAATTGCACGAAGCGACATGATTGGCCGGGATGATATGGCACACTACATGGTGCAGCAGGGTCTATATAAATCCTATCTGTGCCTAGGATTAAGATCCCTAGCCTATTGCCCATGCCATAAGATTGCTCCTCTCCCTCCTCCATGCCATCTTCAGGTCCTCTCTCTTCTATCCATGCCCAAGGACCTTTGGGCTTCAGTTTGGTGCGATCCAAGCAAGAGAAAGGCGATGAGAAAGGAAGAAGGCAGCACTACTGCAAGAGACGACACTCGATCTTCAAAAGGAGTTTTAAAGATCCTCCAAATCAGATCCAAATCTGATATTTAGAGAAGTGATAAAGAAGGAGAAGATCTCCAGATCCTACCTAAGTGGATATTGATAGAGGCCAGGCACTTGTGTGGCTAGATGCAGAACCTTAGAAAGACATCAGGATCATCATAGGATAATCTGATTATTCGCTACAATATAAAATTAATTTAGATTTAATTTATCCTTTATTTTTATTATATTTTTTTTATTAGATCAATAATATCAGATCTAAAAAGTCTCAGACTGATCTAAATCCAAGAGAGAAATTTTAAAATATCTCTTTTGATCCAATCAAATCTGAATGAATCTGACCCAGAAAATAGAGTTTTCCCTTCAACATGTTCCTAGGTTCTACCTCGGCCGAGGGTGTAGGATCAAGGAAGGTCGGTCCTGGTGAGCCCTAAGAACTAATGGAGTGGAAGATTTTGGAAGACATCTGGATCAAAATAAAATCTCAAGAAAATCCTCGAAAAATAAGAAAAAATGCAGGGTAAATGTTGCTACCAAGGAATCAGGGGAGCAAGAAGCTAGAAAGAAAAAGCATGAATAACCTAAGAAAAGGGTTAGAAAACTAATCTAAGCTATCTAGGGAGAACGAAAGGGTAATGGATGCGATGAGAACTAGTCGAAAGGGTATCCAAAGCTCAGAAAGGCAAGGGAGGAGGCTAAAACCCTTGGGAAGAAGACAAACGGGGACCAAAAAAAGGAGAAGACTTGGGCAAGAATGACTTTTAGATGATAGGAGAAGATCTTAAATAGCCAGAGGTAATCCGAGTTAGTTATGATTGTGGATCAACTTCGATCGGTCAGCGTGCGGCACGTGTCCCATGTTGGAAATTGTGTTCCAAAGCCAATCGTCAACCTATTGACGATTGAGCTATTTTGCAATTATAATTAATTTATTAATTAATAAAAATATTTTAGCATCCTTTTCATCATAAGTTTACATCTTCTAATGAAACTCCATTATTGTGATGAAGTCCTTAGGACTAATTTAGCTTTGATAAAGAAAGGATTTATCGATTAGTCCTTAAATTTGTTCACAACCAAATAATAGACTGTTAATTAGGATGACAACAGCTATCGAGCATAGGTCGCTGTATGCCATATATAGGTTGGTTGTCCTCTTAACCAAGAAGTGTGGAGACACTGGTATGGCATATGGGTGAGATGTATGGGTACATCATCATTGAATGTGACCAACTTTAGAGCATTCTGCTATCGAGAATGTCTCTGATGGGATATAGGTATAAGTGTCCCTTCGACTTGAGATCACCTCAGTGACTTGCAAGCAACTCACTGTGCTTTGGTATCAGTCTAACTGAATTTCTAATTCAGCAATTGGAAGGCTTCTAGGCACAGTCAAGTACTTGTGAAGTCGGAGTGTGATCAAGATGGGATTGACCACTTCAATTGTTGAAGAACAATGCGTCACTGTATTTCAATCTAGTAAAGCCTTGGCCAGGGTAATCCATCAGATGGATTTGATATTTTGAAATATAATGTGGACAACCTAATCAGAGTTGACAGTTGAACTCTGAGGTGTCCTATGAGCATTTTGGTCAAGGGGATGAATTATATAGAAACTATATCCACATGGGTTCTAAGGATGTTGATTCTACACATTCGACCTATCCGACCGTCGGGTATCATTGCTAGATGGTCACTTTGATTAGTATAGAAATCTATTCCTATGCTACCGACTTAGGTTCGAAACTATGAGGTCACACACATTAGAGTTCATGATCTAATCGAATGGCTGATCAACGATTAAGAATCGTTCTAAGGTCAAACAATCAATACGATTAGTGTTTAACCTAATGCAAGTGTTGCAGGAGGATCGATTAGCAATTAGATTAATTTAGCTTAATTTGATTAATCCATTGGGCTAAGATTAAATCTAATTAAATATGATTTAATTAGATTTAGTTTGGGCTTGATTAGATCAAGTTCAATTGATTTATTGGATAAGCCAAGTGCAAGGAAGAACTAGTCATAGTCTAACTAAGACTTGAGTCAACACAATTTTCTAATTTGATTAGAAAATTAAATCAAAATTAAATCTGATTTAATTAAGTTCTTAAATGGGTTAGGGCTTTATTTAATTGGGTTGGTTTACTCTTGATTTTATTTGGTTAAAAGATCTTATTTGACCAAGTCAAGATAGGAGTCCTAGTGTGACTAGGACTTCGTATCTCCTTGCGCCACCTTGGTCCCAATGCCCCACATACCTATTTTTTAGGTATTTTTCATGGAAAATCTCTTTCTTCCTGATTTCCACACCCCCTCTCTCCCTCCATGTCATATATGGAAGTTAGGTGGAAGACCAAGTCAAAGGAGGAATTGGTTTTGCCTTAGGATTCTATGAGATTGAATCCCTGTTGACCAAAACACCTCTTCTTTGAATTGCGCCACCTCTCCCTATATTTTTTTCTTATTCCATGTGAGAAATCAGATATTTTGGTCACCCCCTTTTGCTGGTCCATGCCAAAAATCATGGAGGAGGCAGCCAAGAGTTGGGCGCCCCTTGTCCTGCCCCGTTTGACCTTTCCTTGTCTAGTTTTTGACCTAGACAAGGTCTCTATCTTTTTCTCTATTTATTGGATGAATTTTTGGCTTATTTTTTTGTGGGATGTAGACCTTTGAGAGACCTTTGGGGTGTGCAAAAATCAGAGGAAGAGGGTCCTTGGCCATGGGGTTCCATAGGTGCCAAACTAAGTATCTAGGTGAGAGAAAAGAGAAGAAGAAGAAGAAGGTCTTCTTCTAGGGCTGGTTTTTCTTCTTCTCTCCTCCTTTTGAGTTTTCTTTGAGAGAGTCTCAGACCAAAAAAAAACTCTTCTCTTCCTTCTCATTTTTTGGAGAGTTCCAAGTTTCGAAGAAGGAAGCATCAGATCGACCATCAAAGAAGGATCAGCACAGTACTTACATACCTGTCCTGATTTCCTATATTGGACTTCAAATCAGAGATCGTGGGCTCGTGTGGACATCTCTTAGGGGCTGGATGCGTGTACGGCTCAGAGCTTCATCCCTCACCCTGGATCAGCAAGTTAGAACATCTAACTTGCAAAGGTAATACAGATCTGATATCATATTACACATCTGTTCTCGATCTAGTGTAGATCTAGGTTGATGTGATCAACCTTTGCTTATTATTTATATTTAATTTTTGATTTAAATATCATATAATAATCATATAATATGATCTTAGATCTTCAAATTTTTTTGATATTTAAAATTAATATGATTAATTTTAAGTCTTTAGCTGCTGATCTTGAAAAGTTTCAAGATTTAACCCTGAAACCCTAGATCTGATTTCTTCAATTGGTATCAAAGCAAGGTTAATTATTATATGATTATTGATGCATGTGTAGATTATTTTTGGATTTGATCTATTTAATAATTTAATATTTAAATCTAAAATTAAAATCTCAAATCATACAAACTGCTATAAGGTTATCCTGCTGTAAGGTTTATCCTTATAGTGAAAAGGTTGTCCTAGTTCGTATAGATCTAATGTTATTCATAAATTTATTAGATATGATCTGATGTTATTTATGATTTATTTAATTTATAAAAATTTTAAATCTAAAAAAAAAATATTTTAGATTGCATGGACTGCGATAAGGTTATCCTGCTGTAAGGTTTATCCCTTACAGTGGAATGGTTGTCCTAGTACGTGCTGATCTAAAATATTGATCATAAAATTTTAGATTAGATCTAAGAGATTTTATGATCTGATTAAAACTATTTTAATCTGATTTTAATCTTCATAAATATATTAGATTTGATCTAGGAAGATTTATGATTGATTATTATTGAAACTATTTGAATTACATGAACCTGTTTAGATTTAGATCTAAAGTAGATTCATGTTTAATGTTACTTGCATATTGATTATGAATCAAACATGCAACTTGGTTGGTAGAATCATTTTTGTAAAAATGTTTTACAAACATGAAAACTATTTTTGAAAAACCAAATCCCAACCTTCAGCCCAAAACTTAATTAAGAATTAAGTTGTTTGATTAGGTTCTAGGATTGTAAATTGAAGATCCTAAGTCCCAAATCATAACACATTGGGTTAAATGGGTTAGTGGTGATTAGGTCCATTAATTGGGTTAGACCTAGGATTAGATTAAAAAATGGAACTTAATTAGAGAATTGACTAAATCTAATCAATTATTGTCTTAGATTAGGTCAAGGATTTTTTAGATCAATTACAATAGTTGTAGTTGGTCAAGTCCATGTCTTTAACAAGACCCAAGATGGACTTGATTCTTGGCTACGCGGTCTAGCATGAACTGTTAGGTTGATCTAATTAAAACTAATTAAACCAGTTGGTGTCTAAGGTAAAATAGACCAGTGGTTTTTAATTGGCAGCCCGCTTGCCTGGCCATTTTTGATGGTGTCTAAGGCAAGCCTGGTAGATCCTTCCACTGATCGAACTTACCTAGCCTCTTGGTGAGATTATATTTTGATCAGATCGCTTAACTACTCGAGCTGACCCATGTCACCTACGCAAATCAGTTTGACTGATTTAGGTGCTCCTAGACCAGCCTATTAATGGTCTCCCTTAAGCTGACTTGATTAAGTTAGTGGGAGGATCATGACAAGCTGGTTAATCTGATCTACTCACTTCTATAATTAAATCCTCTAAAATTATTAGGTCCCTAAAATGAAATACTTATATGATAACTGAATCATAGCCTCCCATTAAAAAGGATGATAATGGGTCCATCAATTGGATAATCATTGGAGGCCCATAGGCCTGGTGCTTATCCACTAATGAAATTATCATTCATAATATGATTTCTTGATTGTGTCTCTCTAAATGGTAGTTAGGTTGACCAACCATAGTTGGGCTTAATCATTCATTAGTTAGATGGATCAAGTATGATCATGTTAATGGTTGGACCTAACTGGGACTTTCAGTGGAGGCCCTAGCCTACTGAAAAGATACCTGGGGCAAAATTAAATTACTAAAAATTATTTGGAAAAATAATTGGTTATGAACCTACCCTTAGATGTACATGGGTTGACCAACCATAGTTGGGCTTGTGTGCAGTCTATGTGGATTCTAGTACTCACTAAGGAATTAGGGTAATTCATCGAATTGGAGGTAAAGGCTACCAATTCAAACAAAATAGTGGGAGAAACCTTTTGATTAAAGTCCAAATCTTTAGAATTAATGAATCAATTACTAATTAGGCTTTTGGTTCTCCTTTGTGTAGTTAAACCTAAACCACAATTGCTCCATTCACTATTAGACAGTGATTAAACTTATGGGATCCAACTTTGATAATAAGTATCGAAAGTTGAATGTTGATCAGCAGCACGAAGTGGTTCGTGCTGGAGCCTCTATGTCCAATTTAAACATAAGGTCCAAGAATAACCTAGATTAGGCAGAGTGCTTCCATTGTAAGATGCAAGAGGATTGGAGGAGGAACTGTCCCCATTATCATGATTCCCATGACTCCAATGGGTTAAATAAGAGAGATGAGCAAGTAGTTGCTGATCAAGGATGCTATATGATAACATCTTATAATTTTTCTGTTTGTGATATTTCTACTTGGGTATTGGATATTGGAAGTCCAGTCCATATTTGCAATACGTTGCAAGGGCTTCAAGTTAGTAGAAAATTTGAAAATAATGAACAATTCCTAAATGTTGGAGATGGAAGGTCTGTTCCAATTCTATTTATGGGAATAGTTCAACTCATTTTCAATACTAATATTATTTCTTTAAATGAATATCATTATTGTCCTTCTTTTTTTATGAATATAATCTCTATTGGCTTTTTGGACCAAGATGGTTGTCATTTATCAATAAAAGAAGATTATTGTGACATTATTATGAATAACGTTATAATAATGCAAGGACAATGAAGAAATGGTATTTACATTTTATCACAGCCTGTGAGTGTAATGTACACTTCTAGAAAACACCCTAGATTAGATAATGTCTCTGATATCTACCTATGGCACTGTAGGCTAGATCTCATAAACAAGAATGGGATAAACATGTTGACTCAAGAGGGAATCCTCGAAGTCAGTGACTATGAATCACTTCCAACTTATGAAGTCTTATCTTCTTGGTAAAATGACTAAGTCATCTTTTATTGAAAAAGGTGAGAGAGCCACTGAGCTCTTAGGTCTAGTACATACTGATGTATGTGGACTAATGAGCATAGGTGCCAGAGGTGGATATTTCTACTTCATTACTTTCATAGATGATCTATCTAGGTACGGATATGTTTATCTGATGAAACATAAGTCGGATTCATTTGAAATATTCAAAAGATTTTCGAAGTGAAGTAGAAAAATAAATTTGGAAAGAGTATTAAATCTCTTCGATTCGGATCGAGGAGGTGAATATCCATCCAGTGAGTTCTTGACTTATCTAGGAGAGAATAAAATTCTCTCACCGTGGACTCCTCCTGGCACACCATAGCATAATGGTGTATCGGAAAGAAGAAATCAAACCTTGTTGGACATTGTTCGATCTATGATGGGATTTGCTAGTTTGCCTATTTCATTTTGGGGTTATGTTCTGGAGATTGCATGTTATATATTGAACAATGTACTGAGTAAATCTATCACAAAGACTCCATATGAAATATGGATAGGGCATAGGCCTACACTCTCTCACCTACGAGTTTGGGATTGTCCGGCCTATGTCAAATGTTTGCATACAGATAAGCTTGGACCTTGGTCTAATAAGTGTGTGTTGATAGGGTATCCCAAAGAAAGTAAAGCTTATTATTTCTACCATGCTGATGAACAAAAGGTGTTTATTAGTCTTGAGGCAACCTTTTTGGAAAAGGAGTTCCTTGGTAAAGGAAATGTTGCCTCTAAGGTTGAACTTGATGAAGTTCACCAGGTAGAAAAATCGACACCTATAGGCTGAACCTGAGTCGGATCTGATTAGATCAGATCTAGATCCTAGAGTACCTGCACCATTAAGGCGATCTGGTAGAGTACCACATCATCCGGACAAATACTATGGTTTCTTGGTCCAGGATGGTGATTCCATCGAACTTGATGAGAATGATGAGGACCCGATCACTTACATGGATGTTATGCAGAGAACCGACTCTAAGAAATGGCTAGAAGCCATGAGATCCAAAATGGATTCCATGAAGGTCATGATGTATGGATATTAGTTGACCCACCTAAAGGGGTTAAATGCATTGGGTGTAAATGAATATTCAAAAGAAAAAGAGGCGCAGACGGAAAGATGGAGACCTATAAAGCCCGTTTGGTTGTCAAGGGATATCATCAACATTATGGTATTGACTATGACGAGACATTCTCCTAGTGGCAATGCTCAAATCCATTCGGATAATGCTTGCAATAGCTGCCCATTTGGACTATGAGATCTGGCAGATGGATGTGAAGATAGCTTTCCTAAATGGAGAGCTGACCGAAGAGGTGTATATGATACAACCTGAGAGATTCACATTCATAGATCAGTCCAAGGTATGCAGGCTTCAGAGATCTATTTATGGATTGAAGCAAGCATCTCGGAGTTGGAACATGCATTTTAATAAAGTGATCAAAACATATGGCTTCGTTAAGAATGGAGAAGAGCCCTGCATTTATAAATGGGCAAATAGTCCAGCAGTTGTGTTCCTTATCTTATATGTGGATGACATTCTTTTAATTGGGAATGACATCCCTGCACTACTAGGAATAAAAGTTTGATTGTCATCATAGTTCTCCATGAAGGACTTGGGAGAAACATCCTACATCCTAGGGATGAAGATCTATAGGGATAGATCTAAAAGGATGCTTGGGTTATCCCAGTCCACGTACATAGATATTATGCTGAAAAGGTTCAGCATGGAGAATTCCAAGAAAGGCTATCTACCGATAGGTCATGAAATTTCTCTCTCCAAGAAGGATTGTCCGATAACTTCTGAAGAGAGAGAGCATATGAGTAGAGTCTCATATGCTTCGATAGTGGGATCTGTCATGTACGCCATGTCATGTACGAGACGAGACATGGTATACTCACTAGAGTACTAAGTAGATACAGTCTGACCCTGGAGAAAACCACTGGAAGATGGTTAAAACCATCCTTAAGTATTTGAGAAATACAAAGGACCAATGGTTGGTTTTTGGTGAATCAGATCTGAAACTTGTGGGGTTTAAAGACTCCAGCTTTCAATCTGACCATGATGACAGTAGAAGCATGTCGGGGTATGTCTTTACTTTAAATGGTGGAGCAATCTGCTAGAAAAGTTCCAAGCAGCATACAGTGGCAAACTCTGTTTGCGAAGCAGAGTACATGGCAGCATCAGATGCAGTAAAGGAAGCTGTGTGGCTGAGGAAGTTCATCACCAAGTTCAGAGTAGCACCCTCCATTGATGGTCAAGTCCTGCTCTATTGTGACAGCACTGGTGCCATAGCTTAAGCTAAGGAATCGAAGGCACACCAACGGACAAAAGCACAATTTGCGCCACTTTCATTTGGTCCATGAGATCGTGGATCGTGGTGATGTCGACCTTCAGAAAATCAACGGAAAGGAGAAACCTAGCTGACCCCTTCACTAAAGCCCTCGCAATCAAGGAGTTCGAGTGGCTTTAGGACAAGTGGGAGTTGTTGAAAATTATGTCCCAAAGCCAATCATCAGCCTATTGACGGTTGAGCTATTTTGCAATTATAATTAATTTATTAATCAATAAAAATATTTTGGTATCCTTTTCATCATAAGTTTACATCTTCTAATGAACTCCATTATTGTGATGAAGTCCTTAGGACTATTTAGCTTTGATAAAGAGAGGATTTATTAAAGAGAGGATTAGTCCTTAAATTTATTCACGACCAAATGATAGACTATTAATAAGGACGACAGCAACTATCGAGCATGGGTCGCTGCATATAGGTTGGTTGTCCTCTTAACCAAGAAGAGTGGAGACAATAGTATGGCATATGGGTGAGATGTTTGGGTACATCGTCATTGAATGTGATCAACTCTAGAACATTCTGCTGTTGAGAATGTCTCTGATGGATAGAGGTATAAGTGTCCCTTAGACCTGAGATCACCTCAGTGACTTGCAAGCAACTCACTGTGCTTTGGTATCAAACTAACTGAATTTTTAATTCAGCAATGGAAGGCTTCTAGGCACAGTCAAGTACTTGCGAAGTCGGAGTGTGATCAAGATGGAATTGACCACTTTAATTGTTGAAGAATAATGCATCACTATATTTCATTTTAGCAAAGCCTTGGCCAGGATAATCCATCAGATGGATTTGATATTTTGAAATACAATGTAGACAACCTGATCAGAGTTGACAGTTGAACTCTGAGGTATCCTACGAGCATTTTGGTCAAGGGGATGAATTATATGGAAACTATATCCATATGGGTTCTAAGGATGTTGATTCTACACATTCGACCTATCCGACCGTCGGGTATCATTGCTAGATGGTCACTTTGATTGGTACAAAAATCTATTCCTATGCTACTGACTTAGGTTCGAACCTATAAGGTCACACACATTAGAGTTCATGATCTGATCGGATGGCTGATCAACGATTAAGAATCGTTCTAGGGTCAAACAATCAATATGATTGGTGTTTAACCTAGTGCAAGTGTTGCAGGAGAATCGATTAGCAATTAGATTGTTAATTGACTTAATTTGATTAAGCCATTGGACTGAGATTAAGTCTAATTAAATATGATTTAATTAGATTTAGTTTGGGCTTGATTGGATCAAGTCCAATTGACTTATTGGATAAGCCAAGTGCAACAAAGAACTAGTCCTAGTCTAACTAGGACTCGAGTCAACCCAATTTTCTAATTTGATTAGAAAATTAAATAAAAATTAAATCTAATTTAATCTAATTTAATTAAGTTCTTAAATGGATTAGGGACTTATTTAATTGGGTTGGTTTACTCTTGATTTTATTTTATTAAAAGATCTTGTTTGACCAAGTCAAGATAGGAGTCCTAGTATGACTAGGACTCCCTATCTCCTTGCGCCACCTTGGTCCCAACGCCCCCCATACCTATTTTTTTGATATTTTTTATGGAAAATCTCTTTCTTCCTGATTTCCATGCCCCCTCTCTCCCTCCATGTCATATATGAAAGTTAGGTGGAATACCAAGTCAAAGGAGGAATTGGTTTTGCCTTAGGATTCTATGAGATTGAATCCCTATTGATCAAAACACCTCTTCTTTGAATGGCGCCACCTCTCCCTATATTTTTCCCTTATTCCACATGAGAAATCAGAGTTTTTGGTCACCCCCTTTTGCTGGTCCATGCAAAAAATCATGGAGGAGGTACCCAAGAGTTGGGCACCCCTTGTCTTGCCTCGTTTGACCTTTCTTTGTCTAGGTTTTGACCTAGACAAGGACTCTATCTTTTTCTCTATTTATTGGATGAATTTTTGACTGATTTTTTTGTGAGATGTAGACCTTTGGGGTGTGCAAAAATTAGTGGAAGAGGATCCTTCGGCATGGGGGTTCCATAGGCCCCAATATAGCTGTCTAGGTGAGAGAAAAGAGAAGAAGAAGAAGGTCTTCTTCGAGGGCTGGATTTTCCTCTTCTTTCCTGCTTCTTTTGAGTTTTCTTTGAGAGAGTCTCGGATAAAAAAAAAAAAAAACTCTTCTCTTCCTTCTCATTTTTTGGAGAGTCCAAGTATTGAAGAAGAAAGCATCAGATCGACCATCAAAGAAGGATCAGCACAGTACTAGCATATTGTCTTGATTTCCTGTATTGAACTTCAGATCAGAGATCGTGGACTCGTGTGAACATCTCTTAGAGGCTTGACGCATGTACGGCTTAGAGCTTCATCCTTCACGCCAGATCAGCTAGTTAGAATGTCTAACTTGCAAAGGTAATACAGATCTGATATCATATTACACATCTATTCTTGATCTAGTGTAGATCTAGGTTGATGTGATCAACCTTTGCCTATTATTTATATTTAATTTTTGATTTAAATACCATGAAATAATCATATTATATGATCTTAGATCTAGGAATTTTTTTTGATATTTAAAATCAATATGATTAATTTTAAGTCTTTCACTGCTGATCTTGAAAAAGTTTCAAGATTCAATCCTAAAATCCTAGATCTGGTTCCTTCATCCCACATCATGATAGAAGAGTGGGGATGGACGGAGTCTTTATGGAACCATACCTAGGATAGAGTTTCGGTGGGAGATTCGAAGGGCCATCTTTTCGGACTTATTTCAGACTTAAAAAGCTTCAGTGCCAGCACGATAAATGTCAAAATATCTCGTCCTGACAAGTGCGGGTACCTGGGGCCAAACTTCGGTAGTTGCCTTTTTCCTCCCTCCCTTCGAATTCCGAACTCGGGAGTAGAGGGACTATTGTTGGGGATAGACTCTGCTCTCGCCGAAGTCCAATCTGATGCTAAGCCTGATGAAACTGGTAATCATAGATGAGCTTCGATCATGAATTCTTCCTATTGGGACTTATCCCCAGTAGCCGAATTCCTTTCGAACCTCTTCAGTAGCCTAGCTCCCTTCGAACCTCTCTAGCAGTCGGACTCCTTTTGGACTCCTTCGACAGCCAAACTCCTTCTAGAACTCTCCAGCAGTCGAGCTCCCTTCGGAGCTCTCCAACAACCAAACTCCTTCCGGACTTCTCTAACAATCGAACTTCTTTCAGATCTCTCCAGCAGCTGAGCTCCTTCCGAACTCCTCAGACAGCCAAACTCCTTCTGGGCATCTCCAGCGGTCGAGCTCCTTCTGAACCTCTCCAACAGTCGAACTTGTTCCAGACCTCTCTAGCAGCCAAGCTCCTTTCGGACTCCTCCAACAGTCGAGTTCCTTCCAGACCTCGACAGTCGCCGAAGTCTTCCAATAGCCAAACTCCTTTCGGACTCCTCTAGCAGTCGGACTCCTTCCGAACTTCGCCTTCAGTCGGATCCCTCCATCGGACAAATTTTCCTTTAGGTCTCTCCTCCCATGGACCTACATGAAGATTCCTCCAGTCAACTCATACACAGACTGCCTTAGAGGAGTCTGAATTTCTTTGGTATTTATATGACTTAAAGATTCATCATCAACTAATGTCTACTCCTGCAAACTTCGACTATTAAGTCCCAATGGACTGGCATGTCACAATAACAGACACTACCCTCCATAACAAACTTCACGTGATCACGAGAGACCCACTACCAGATGGTTACGACTGTCGCTATCAGTTTGTTATATACACCATCCATAAAAGGGACCCTCTAGATATATTTTCTTCAGGCTCTCTTTTTCTTCCAAATACTCTACAACTTTCTCTACTGAGCACTCCATTTCTGTTGGCTAAAAGAGCTGACTTGATCGTTAGAGGGTCTTACTGGAGCCACCACCCCCAGCTCTGAATGAGACTTATTTTGCAGGTCACTAGCGGTGACCTCGTCTTCTCTGACTCCAGCACTTCTTTCGGTGATAACCAGATTTCTCACCAACAGTACCTATTGGGTGTAAATGGATCTTCAAGAGAAAGATAGGTACCGATGGAAATGTAGAGACATTCAAAGCAAGGCTCGTAGCAAAAGGGTATAGTCAGCGTGAAGGCATTGACTATCAAGATACTTTTTCACTAGTAGCCATGCTCAAATTCATCCACACATTGCTTGCTGTTGCAGCCTATTTCGATTATGAAATATAGCAGATGGATGTGAAAATGGCATTCTTAAATGGATATCTTGAGGAAGATATCTATATGGAATAGCCACTGGGTTTCACATCCAGTGATACTGATCACAAGGTCTACAAGCTGCAAAGATCCATATATGGACTTAAGCAATCATCTTGGAGATGAAATGTTCATTTCAATGATGTGATCAAAATCATTTGGATTCATCAAGAATAAGGAGGAGCCTCGTGTTTTCAAAAATGTCAGTGGGAGTGCTGTTGTCTTTCTCGTACTGTACGTGGATGACATCCTCCTAATTGGGAATGATATTTCCATATTGACTACAGTCAAAATGTGGTTGTCTAATGATTTCTCTATGAAAGACCTAGGAGAGACATCCTTTATTCTAAGAATAAAGGTCTATAGAGATAGACCAAATAGGATGCTGGGTCTCTCACAGAAAATGTACATAGAGAGGGTGCTAAAGAGGTTTAGCATGGAAAGCTCCAAAAGGAGAATGGTGCCCTTCAGACATGGCATTCATCTCTCCAAGAAGATGTGTCCCAACACACCTAAGGAGATTGAATGCATTAGCAAGGTCCCTTATGCTTCAGCAATAGAAGCCTCGTGTATGCCACGCTATGTACATGACCTGATATTGCCCATGCTGTGAGTGTCACGAGCAAGTATCAGTCGAATCCAGGTGAAGAGCAATGGACATCTATGAAATGTATCCTTAAGTACTTGAGAAGGACTAAGGATATGTTTCTAGTCTTTGGTAATAGAGAACTCCAGGTCCAGGGGTATACAGACTCAGATTTTATGTCCAATATGGATAATCAAAAGTCAACATCTAGAAGTCTATTTGTGTGCAATGGTGGTGCTGTCAACTGGAAGAGTTCCAAGTAGACTATGAGCTAATTCCACCATGAAAGTAGAGTACATCGCTGCATCGAAAGCTGCAAAGGAGGCATTCTGGTACAAGAAGTTTGCCACAGAGCTTGAAGTGATGCCATCAGATGCCATCCCCCTGTACTATAACAATAATGGCACCACAACCCTAGCTAAGGAGCCAAGGTCTCACCAGAAATCTAAGCACATCATGCAATGATACCACCTCATCTGCAATTACCTCAAGAAGAGATACGTCGAGGACAAGAGAGTCAACACTGTATATAATGCGACTGACCCATTGAGCCAGCAGAAGATTGAAGATGGGACTTAGATTTGTAGCCAATTGGCTTTAGGTCAAGTGGGAGTTTGTCAGATGTGTGCCCTAGAAGCCAGATTGGCTATCACTTATAATTCACTTCCAAGGGCAATTTTATAATTTTGACTATAAATTAATAAATGGGTTATCTTCTATTATAGTGTGTATTTAAAAGTATTTGTGATACATCCTTTGAGTTAATGGTAACGATAATTCATATTTTCAAGAGTTAAAAATTTAAGACATGAATTTTCATAATTAACTCATAAACTGCTCCCGACCATAGGATCATCATGAGAATGGTGATCAATTCAGAAGGTTGGTGTATGATCGCTTTCTTAGGGTAGATGTATCTTGAGTTTATGGTGTGGAGATATTAGAGCGAGAGTACAAGTACTTGTTAGAGAATGAGGACACTGAGCGTGACCACCTCGAGTAGTCATAAGAAAGTCTACCTTCTCATCGATGATTGACTTGATGCTGTAGTGGTGTGTCTGGTTCTTTGACCTGAGGTGCATCGATAGTTCACCTTGAGGGTGTTATAGTTTGACTACACCATAACTCGGTCTCCTAGCCAATCGAAACCATGAGATTTATGTTGGCTATAGCATGTTTATTGTAGGAATTGGATTGCACCAATAGAGGATCTATCTATCTTGGTAGATGAGGAGTAGCCCTATGATAATCATGAGATTGAATTCATAATCCCATGGCCATGGCAAAGTGAAGATGATAGAAAGAGTTTCTATTAGGATTTCACATTGGACTCGAATCGAATGATTAATTCATATGACGAACATTGGGTTTGACGGTTCACCTTAACCCTAATCCTATCGAGGCTTAAGATAGAAGAACCCAATCACATAGAGGTTTGCTTTCTATACTAAGAGGTTTGCTTTCAGTTCTGATAGGTTGCCACCTATTGATCAACCATCCGATCAGATCGTAAACTCTAATGTATGTGACCTCATAGGTTCGAACCTAAGCTAGTAGCATAGAAATAGATTTTTATACCAATCAAAATGATCATCTAGCAACGGTACTCGATGGCCAGATAGATCGAATGTGTAGAATCAACATCCTTAGAACTCATGTGGATATAGTTTACATATAATTGATGCCCTTGACCAAAATGCTCGTAGGACACCTCAGTGTTAAACTATCAACTCTGATCAGTTTGTCCACATTGTATTTCAAAATATCAAATCTATCTGATGGATTATCCCGGCCAAGGCTTTGCTAGATTGAAATACATTGATGCATTGTTCTTCAACTTTTGAAGTGGTCAATCCTATCTTGATCACACTCCGACTTCACAAGTACTTGACTATGCCCAGAAGCCTTCCGTTGCTGAATTAGAAATTCAGTTAGTTCGATACCAAAGCACAGTGAGTTGCTTGCAAGTCATTAAGGTGATCCTAGGTCTAAGGGACACTTATACCTATATCCCATCAGAGACATTCTCGATAGTAGAATGCTCTGGAGTTGGTCATGTTCAATTACGATGTACCCATACATCCCACCCATATGCCATACCAGTGTCTCCACTCTTCTTGGTTAAGAGAACAACCAACCTATATGAAATACAGTGACCTATGCTTGATAGCTGCTGCCATCCTTATTAACAGTCTATCATTTGGTCGTGAACAAATTTAAGGACTAATCGATAAATCCTTTCTTTATCAAAGCTAAATAGTCCTAAGGATTTCATCACAACAATGGAGTTCATTAGAAGATATAAACTTATGATGAAAAATATGCCAAAATATTTTTATTAATTAATAAATCAATTACAATTGCAAAATAGCTCAACCATCAATAGGCTGACGATTGGCTTTGGGACAATTTTCAACAACTCCCACTTGTCCTAAAGCCACTCGGCATAATATCTAATAATACCCATCTTCGACTTATGGTTGTTGAACTCAATTGCGAGGGCTTTAGTGAAGGGGTCAGCTAGGTTCTCCTTTCCATCGATCTTTTGAAGGTCGACATCACCACGATCTACGATCTTATGGACCAAATGGAAGTGGCGCAGAATGTGCTTTGTCTATTGGTGTGCCTTTGGTTCCTTTGCCTGAGCTATAGCGATAGTGCTGTCGTAGTAGAGGAGGACTGGACCATCAATGGAGGGTGCCACTTCGAGCTTGGTGATGAACTTCCTCAGCCACACAGCTTTCTTTGCAGCATCTGATGCTGCCATGTACTCTGCTTCACAAATTGAGTCAGCCACCATATGCTGCTTGAAATTTTTTCAGTAGATTACTCCACCATTTAAAGTAAAGACATATCCCGACATGCTTCTATTGTTCATCATGGGTAGATTGAAAGCTGGAGTCTGTAAATCCCATAAGTTTCAGATCTGATTCACAATAAACCAACCATTGGTCCTTAGTATTTCTCAAATACTTAAGGATGATTTTAACCACCTTTCAGTGATTTTCTCCAGGGTCAGACTGGTATCTACTCACTACTCCTAGTGAGTTTGCCACATCTGGTCTTGTATATGTCATGGCATACATGATAGATCCCACTGCCGAAGCATACAGGACTCTACTCATATGCTTTCTTTCTTCAGGAGTTGTCGGACAATCCTTCTTAGAGAGAGAAATTCCATGGCCTATCGGTAGATAGCCTTTCTTGAAATTCACCATGCTAAACATTTTTAGCATAGTATCTATGTACGTGGACTACGATAACCCAAGCATCCTTTTAGATCTATCCCTATACATCTCTAGGATATAGGATGCTTCTCCCAAGTCCCTCATAGAGAACTGTGATGACAACCAGACTTTTATTCCTTGTAGTACGGAGATGTCATTCTCGATTAACAGAATGTCATCCACATATAAGATAAGAAATACAACTGCTGCCCATTTATAAATGCAGGGCTCTTCTCCATTCTTAACGAAGTCATACGTTTTGATCACTTTATCAAAATATATGTTCCAACTCCGAGATGCTTGCTTCAATCCATAAATGGATTTCTAAAGCCTGCACATCTTGGAATCATCTGTGGATGGGAATCCCTAAGGTTGTGTCATATCAGCTCTCCATTTAGGAAAGTTGTCTTCACATCCATCTACCAAGACTTCATAGTCCAAATGGACAGCTATTGTAAATATTATCCAAATGAATTTGAGCATTGCCATTGGAGAGAATGTCTCATCATTGTCAATACCATAACGTTGATGATACTCCCTGGCAACCAGATGGGCTTTATAGGTCTCCACCTTTCCGTCTGTGCCTTTTTTCTTTTGAATACCCATTTATATCTAGTGGATTTAACCCCTTTAGATGGGTGAACTAATGTCTATATATCATCAACCTTCATGGAATCCATTTCGGATCTCATGGCTTCTAGCCATTTCTCAGAGTTGAATCTCTGCATAGCATCCATGTAAGTGATATGGTCCTCATCGTTCTCATCGAGTTCGATGGGATCACCATCCTGGACCAAGAGACCATAGTATCTATCCGGATGATATAGTACTCTATCTGATCGTCTTAATGGTTCAGGTACTCTAGGCTCTGGATCTGATCTAATCAGATCCGACTTAGGTTTAGCTATAGGTGTCGAATTTTCTACCTGATGAATTTCATCAAGTTCAACCTTAGAGACAATAGTTTCTTCACCAAGGAACTTCTTTTCCAAAAAGATTGCCTTAAGACTGACGAACATCTTTTGTTCATCAGCATGGTAGAAATAGTAATCTTTACTTTCTTTGGGATACCCTATCAACACACACTTATCAAACCGGGGTCCAAGCTTATCTGTATGCAAACGTTTGACATAGGCCGGACAACCCCAAACCCATAGGTGAGAGAGTATAGGCCTACATCCTATCCATATCTCATATGGAGTCTTTGTGACAAATTTACCTAGTACATTATTCAATATATAACATGCAGTCTCAAGAGCATAACCCCAAAATGAAATAGGCAAACTAGCAAATCCCATCATGGATCAAACCATGTCCAATAAGGTTCGATTTCTCCTTTTTGATACACTATTATGCTGTGGTGTGCCAGGAGGAGTCCACTATGAGAGAATCTCATTCTCTCCTAGATATGTCAAGAACTCACTGATAGATATTCACCTCCTTGATCTGATCAAAAAGATTTCATACTCTTTTTAGTTTGTTTTTCTACTTCACTTCGGAATCTTTTGAATATTTCAAATGAATCCGATTTATGTTTCATCAGATAAAAATATCCATACCTGGATAGATCATATATAAAAGTGATGAAGTAGAAATATCCACCTCTGGCACCTATGCTCATTGGTCCACATACATCAATATGTACTAGACCTAAGAGCTCAGTGGCTCTCTCACCTCTTCTACTAAAAGATAATTTGGTTATTTTACCAAGAAGACAAGACTCATGGGTTAGAAGTGATTCATAATCACTGACTTCGAGGATTTCCTCTTGAGTCAACCTGTTTATCCTGTTCTTATTTATGTAACCTAGCGTATAGTACCATAGGTAGATATCAGAGACATTATCTAACCTAGGGTGTTTTCTAGAAGTGTACATTACACTCATAAGCTGTGATAAAATGTAAATACCATTTCTTCATTGTCCTTGCATTATTATAACATTATTCACAATAATCTTCTTTTATTGATATCTTTGGCCAAAAGGCCAATAGAGATTATATATTCATCAAAAAAGAAGGATAATAATGATATTCATTTAGAGAAATGATATTAGTATTGAAAATGAGTTGAACTATTCCTATAGCTAGAATTGGAACAGATCTTCCATCTCCAATATTTAGGAATCGCTCATTATTTTCAAATTTTCTACTAACTTGAAGCCCTTGCAGCACATTGCAAATATGGACTGGACTTTCGATATCCAATACCCAAGTAGAAATATCACAAATAGAAAAATTACAAGGTGTTATCATATAACATCTTTGATCAGCAACAATTTGCTCATCTCTCTTATTTAGTCTGTTGGGGTTAGGGGAATCATGATAATGAGGATAGTTCCTCCTCTAATCCCCTTGCTTCTTACAATGGAAGCACTCTGTCTGATCTAGGTTATTCTTGGACCTTATGTTTAAATTGGGCATAGAGACCCTAGTATGAACCACTTCGTGCTGCTGATCAACTTTCAACTTTCAATACTTATTATTGAAGTTGGGTCCCATAAGTTTAATCACTGTCTAATAGTGAATGGAGCAATTATGGTTTGGGTTTAACTACACAAAGGAGAACCGAAAGCCTAATTAGTAATTGATTCATTAATTCTAAAGATTTGGACTTTAATCAAAAGGTTTCTCCCACTATTTTGTTCGAATTGGTAGTCTCTACTTCCAATTCGAGAAATTATCCTAATTTCTTAGTGGGTACTAGAATCCACATAGACTGTACACAAGTCTAACTATAGTTGGTTAATCCATGTACATCTAAGGTTAGATTCATAACCAATTATTTCTTCAAATAATTTTTAGTAATTTAATTTTGCCCCAGGTATCTTTTCAGTAGGCTAAGGCCCCCACTGAAAGTCCCAGGTAGGTCCAACCATTAACATAATTATACTTGGTCCATCTAACTAATGAATGATTAAGTCTAACTATGGTTGGTCAACCTAACCATCATTTAGAAAGACACAACCAAAAAATCATATTATGAATGATAATTCCATTAGTGGATAAGCACCAGGCCTATGGGCCTCCAATGATTATCCCACTGATGGACCCATTATCATCCATTTTAATGGGAGGCTATTTTATTTTAGGGACCTAATAATTTTAGAGGATTTAATTATAGAAGTGAGTAGGTCAGATTAACCAGGTTGTCATGATCCTCCCACTAACTTCACCAAGTCAGCTTAAGGAAGACCATTAACAGACTGGTCTAGGAGTACCTAAATCAGTCAAACTGATTTACCTAGCTAACATGGGTCAGCTCGAATAGTTAAGTGATCTGATCAAAACATAATCTCTCCAAGAGGCTAGATAAGTTCGATCAGTCGAATGGTTTGCCAGGCTTGCCTTAGACACCATCAGAAATGGCCAGGTAAGCGAGCTGTTAATTAAAAACCACTAGTCTGGTTTACCTTAGACACCAATTGATTTAATTAGTTTTAATTAGATCAACCTAATAGTTCGTGCCAGACCGCGTAGCTAAGAATCAAGTCCATCTTGGATCTTATTAAAGACATGGACTTGACCAACCACAACTATTGCAATTGATCTAGAGAATCCTTGACCAAATCTAAGACAACAATTGATTAGATTTAATCAATTCTCTAATTAAGTCCATTCTTTAATCTAACCCTAGGTCTAATCCAGTTAATGGACCTAATCTCTACTAACCAATTAACCCAATGTGTTTTGATTTGTGACTTAGGATCTTCAATTCATAATCCTAGATCCTAATCAAACTTCTTAATTTTTAATTAAGTTTTTGGTTGAGGGACGGGGTTCGGCATTTCAAAAATAGTTTTCATGTTTGTAAAACATTTTTACAACATGATTCTACCAACCAAGTTGCATGTTAAATTCATAATCAATATGCAAGTAACTTTCAACATGAATCTACTTTAGATCTAATCTAAATAGGTTCATGTAATTAAAATAATTTTAATAATAATCAATCATAAATCTTCTTAGATCAAATCTAATACATTTATGAAGATTAAAATTAGATCAAAATATTTTTAATCAAATCATAAAATCTCTTAGATCTAATCTAAAATTTTATGATTAATATTTTAGATCAGCATGTACTACGATAATCTTTCCATTGTAAAGGTAAACCTTACAGCAGCACAACCTTATGGCAGTCTGTGCAATCTAAAATATTTTATTTTTAGATTTAAAACTCTTTTAAATTAAATAAATCATAAATAACATCAGATCATATCTAATAAATTTATGAATAATAACATTAGATCTATACGAACTAGGATAACCTGGGTAAACGGCAGGACAATCTTATAGCAGTTCGTATGATCTGAGATTTTAGTTTTGGATTTAAATATCAGATTATTAAATAGATCAAATTCAAAAATAATCTACACATGCATCAATAATCATAAAATAATTAACTTGGCTCTAATACCAATTGAAGGAACCAAATCTAGGGTTTCAGGGTTGAATCTTGAAACTTTTTCAAGATCAGCAGTGGAAGACTTAAAATTAATCATATTAATTTTAAATATCAAAAAAAATTAGATCTAAGATCATATTATATGATTATTGCATGGTATTTAAATCAAAAATTAAATATAAATAATAAGCAAAGGTTGATCACATCAACATAGATCTACATTAGATCAAGAATAGATGCATAATATAATATCAGATCTATATTACCTTTGCAGGTTAGACGTTCTAACTTACTGATCCTAGATGAGGGATGAAGCTCCAAGCCGTACATGCATCTAGCCTCTAAGAGATGTCCACACGAGCCCATGATCCCTGATCTGAAGTCCAATAGGAAATCAGGACGGTATGCTAGTACTATGTTGATCCTTCTTTGATGGTCGATCTGATGCTTTCTTCTTCGAAACAAGGACTCTTCAAAATTGAGAAGGAAGAGAAGAGTTTTTTTGATCTGAGACTCTCTCAAAGAAAACTCAAAAGAAGGAGGAGAGATGAAGAAAAAATAGCCCTAGAAGAAGACCGTCTTCTTCTTTTTTTCTCTCACCTAGACACCTAGCTTGGTGCTTATGGAACCCCCATGCCCAAGGATCCTCTTCCTCTGATTTATGCACCCCAAAGGACTCTCAAAGGTCTACATCGCAAAAAACAATCAGCCAAAAATTCATCCAATAATTAGAGAAAAAGATAGAGTCCTCGTCTAGGTCAAAAACTAGATAAGGAAATGTCAAACGGGGCAAGACAAGGGGCGTCCAACTCTTGGGCATCTCCTCCATAATTTTTGGCATGGACCAGCAAAAGGGGGTGACCAAAAACTCTGATTTCTCTTGTGGAATAAGGGAAAAATATAGGGAGAGGTGGCGCCATTCAAAGAAGAGGTGTTTTGGTCAATAGAGATTCAATCTCATAGAATCCTAAGGCAAAACCAATTCCTCCTTTGACTTGGTCTTCCACCTAACTTCTATATATGACATGGAGGGAGAGAGGGGGCATGAAAATCAGGAAGAAAGGGATTTTCTATAAAAAATACCTAAACAATAGGTACGGGGGGCGTTGGGACCAAGGTGGCGCAAGGAGATAGGGAGTCCTAGTCACACTAGGACTCCTATCTTGACTTGGTCAAACAAGATCTTTTAATCAAATAAAATCAAGAGTAAACCAATCCAATTAAATAAAATCCTAATCCATTTAAGAACTTAATTAAATTATATTAAATTTAATTTAATTTTAATTTAATTTTCTAATCAAATTAGAAAATTGAGTTGACTCGAATCCTAGTTAGACTAGGACCAGTACTTCCATGCACTTGGCTTATCCAATAAGTCAATTAAACTTGATCCAATTAAGCCCAAACTAAATTAAATTAAATTATATTTAATTAAACTTAATCTTAGCCTAATGGCTTAAGCAAATTAACAATCTAATTACTAATTGATCCTCCTGCAATACTTGCACTAGGTTAAATACCAATCGTATTGATTTTTGATCCTAGATAATTCTTAATCGTTGATCAACCATCCGATCAGATCATGAACTCTAATATGTGTGACCTCATAGGTCTGAACCTAAGCTGGTAGCATAAGAATAGATTTTTGTACCAATCAAAGTGATCATCTAGCAATAGTACCCGATGGCCGGATAGGTCGAATGTGTAGAATCAACATCCTTAGAACCCATGTGGATATAATTTTCATATAATTCATCCCCTTGACCAAAATGCTCGTAGAATACCTCAGAGTTAAATTGTCAACTCTGATCAGGTTATCCACATTGTATTTCAAAATATCAAATCCATCTGATGGATTACCCTGGCCAAGGCTTTGCTAGATTGAAATATATTGATGCATTGTATTACACTCTGACTTCGTAAGTACTTGATTGTGCCCAGAAGCCTTTCGTTGCTGAATTAGAAATTCAGTTAGTCTAGTACCAAATCACAGTGAGTTGCTTGCAAGTCACTGAGGTGATCTTAGGTCTAAGGGATATTCTCGATAGAAGAATGCTCTGAAGTTGGTCATGTTCAATGACAATGTACCCATACATCTCACCCATATGCCATACCAGTGACTCCATACTTCTTATAGTTAAGAGGACAACCAACCTATATGGCATATAGTGACCTATGCTCGATAGCTGCTGTCGTCCTTATTAACAGTCTATCATTTGGTCGTGAACAAATTTAAGGACTAATCGATAAATTCTCTCTTTATCAAAGCTAAATAGTTCTAAGGACTACATCATAATAACGGAGTTCATTAGAAGATGTAAACTTTTGATGAAAAGGATGCCAAAATATTTTTATTAATTAATAAATCAATTATAATTGCAAAATAGCTCAACCATGGCTGACGATTGGCTTTGGGACATAATTTTCAATAAGTTAGACATTCTAACTTGCTGATCTGGGCTTAAGGATGATGTCACAAGCTACACATATGTCCGGTCTCTAGGAGTCATTCACATGAGCCCACGAGCATGATCAGAAATCTCGATGTAGGAAATCAGCACAGTATGCTAGTACTGTGCTGATTTTTCTTTGATGGTTGATCAGATGCCTCCTCCTTATGGATTTGGACTCTTCCAAAGAGAAGAAGGTGGAGAGGAGGTTTCAGATGTGAGACTCTCTCAGAAAACCCAAGAAAGAAGGAAGGGAAGAGATGAACATAACAACCCGAGAAGAAGATCCTCTTCTTCTTCTCTTCGCTCTCTACCTAGTTTTGTGTCTATTGAAACCCAATGCCCCGAGGTTCTCTCCTTTATTTTTGCATATCTTAAAGCTCTCTTAATGGTCTATATTCTACAAAAAAATCAGGCCAAAATTCCTTCTAAATAAAATGATATGTAGAGTCCATGTTTGGTCAAAAACTCAGACAGGGAAAGGACATAATATGGCAAGTTGTTTGGGTGCCCAAGGCACCCCCACCTTATTTCCTACCCTGGACCAGCAAAAGGGGCAGACAAAAACTTCTTCTTTTACCATGGAATTCAGAGAAAATAAAGAAGGTGTGGGCGGCACAATTAGAAGGAGGTGTTTTAGTTTACAAGGATTCTATCTCATAGAATCCTTGATCAAAAGTGGTCTTTTTGACTTGGTCAACTACCAAATTATCATATGAGAAAAAGAGGAAGAGAGGAGGCATGCATGAAGATCAAGGAAGAGAAAATTTCCATGAAAAATTCCTAAAAATAGCCATGGGGGCGTGGAGGGCTAAGGTGGCGCAAGGAGGAATCCTAGTCTCACTAGGACTCTATCTATGACTTGGTCAAACATGGTTTCTCAAACCAAATTAATTCAAAACAAAGTCAACCAAATTAAATTAGATTCTAAATTAATTAATAATTTAATTAAATTTGATTAAATTTGATTTAATTTTAATTTATTTTTTAATCAAATTAGGAAATTGGGTTAACCCTTGTCCTAGTTGAATTAGGACTAGTTTTTTCTTGCACTTGGCTTATCCAATAAGCCAACTGGACTTTTGATCCAATCAAGCCTAAACCAATCTAATTAAATCAGCCAGGTAAGTGAGATCAGTAGGAGAAATATGCCATTAACTCATCGTGAATGCATTCAGGTCGAGTAGGTTCCAATTAAAAATCACTGATCGTATCTGCCAAACTTATCTTAGACACTAATTTGTCAAACCAGAACTAATCATGTTAGCCTACAATCCAAGCTCGAACCACGGAGCTAAATTAGGTCTTGACTTAGTTGACCACATGTCACTATAAGTCAAACTTGACCCAGACTTAATCCTATTGGGCTGGTCAATTCTAAGCACTCTTAATCCCACCTAACCAACTCTTGATTCAGTTTGATCAACTGCTAGACTTAATTGAGCTACCCTTATCCGAACCCAACTTTATGAAGGTATCTTAGTTTCTGAAAATTCATAATTTTTAGACCTAATTATTTTCATAATCTTAATTCTTAATTAAGTTTGGGTTCATAAACAAAACATGTATAAAAGATCCTAGGGTTTTAAGATCTAGGATTTTGTAGAAAAATAAGTTCATATTTCAGATTAAGGACAGACACGTAGTACCCATATACGCCATAAGAGCACCCCATCGAATGGAAAGAGAGTGTCTTTAAATCCTTCTTACTCTTATGACTGGATGGCCAAGGGGAATGCCTTAATTAAAAATTAATCTACACTACAAAACTTATTAGATTTAAATAATATATCGCATATATAATTAATGATATCTAGTCTTAACATCCCTTAGAACTCTACTAGATAGATAGGCTTCTGCACGCCCTCCTTCTCTAGAACAAGGATCAAGCTTATAACTATGAGGGAGATGGTGAGGTATAGATACAACATATCCCCCATAGATGTTCTGGTCAGAAGCGGAGCCAAGATAAGGTACTCCTAAAGCTGATTGAAGGTAGATTGACATTTTGCCATCCAATAAAAGTGTTGAAAAAAATACCTCAAATTTGATCTATAGGTAAAGCACATACAAAAGATGACAGCCCACAGTAAAGTCCACAGTATGGAAAAGTCCAAAACCAGGCTCGTAGGTGCACCAAGCCCACAACAAGACATGACTTGGCCCATAAGTGTGCAGCCTACAACTGGGTGCAGCCTAGCATGCTGGCACGGGCCAAGTAGGTGCCGGCCCAGGTGCGCATGCAGCCCTCATGCAGGCATAGGACCAGCACATGCATGTGGGTGCGGCCCAGGCATGCACCTACATAGCTCGCTGTGCACCACATGGTGGGTGGACCGTGCCCTCCCATGTGGTCTACCATGAGATGGCATGGTTCATGGGGCCATCATGCGGTCCATGCCTCTTGTGTGGACCGCATAGTGGTCTATGGGCAATTTACACAATCTATAGGCCTTATTTGTGCTATTGTTAGGATTTCACACCTCCAATTCGATCCACAGTAATGAAAATCCATATATGGAGAAGTCCAACTCAAAGAGCATGTCAAGAGAAGCTAGGAGATGCATTTTTTAGTGCATCTATAGTGTGCAGCAAGTGGGGCCCATAGGCTGGTCCATCGAGACTATAGCACATAGCCTGTGGGGCTTGCAGCGCTATGGCCCAAGCTAACCACAATGCGTGCAGCCCAGGTAAATCGCCTATAGATCGTGCGGCCTAGCAGGGCCTGCTGCATGTGGGCGCACGAATGCGCTGCCCATAATGCACATGAGAGTGTGTGCTTTGCCACCGGTGTAACATGGTCCATGGTGGACCATGGAGAGAAAATCATGATCCACATGTAGGGTATGGACCGGCCTGATGCAGGGATGAATTATCATGGCTCATGGGGCTCTTTTGCATGATCCAACAACCATGGAAGCATGTGGTCACGATCGGATGGTGATTAAGAGTCTATGAGCATGATCTGGCACGATCGTTTGGTAGAGGATGCGAGTGGGGAAGATCCAGAAGATAGGAACATGGTTTGTATTTTGTTGAAGGTTGTATTTCGATTTGGAGAGGGTTTTGGGCCTATAAAGAGGCCTAGTGCTGTGAAAATTATAGGTGGCATTAGAGATCTAGCTGAGAGGTCCTAGACAACCATCATAGTGCCGTAGGTGCAGGGGTAAAGGCTTTGGTCGGCAGCAGAGATGTAGTAGCATCAACAGGCAGTACTATAGCACAGTGCAAGGCTAGCAGCAATGCTAGCAGGTAGCAATAGGTATAGAGCAACTGATAGGAGAGGCTGTGAGAGCAGAGCATCCTGTAGCTGCTTGCTTAGGATCTCCTTAGGAGATTTTATGAGTGCTTTTGTCAGGATGAGTTCTTCTTATTGAGAGAGATTTGTATATGAGAGTTGAAAATGGGCATTCTCCTCTTGTAATTTTCTCTTTTATAGTAAAGCTTTCATGCCCCATGGAGATAAGCCTTTGGGTTGATTCATATATTTGATTATATGTTCTCTATTTATTTCTTCTTTCTTCCTACTGTAATAAGGTGGTATCGGATCTTGTGCAACAAGTGGCATCAAAGCTAAGCGGTGCCATGGTGGTGTTGATACCCAATAATTGGTATGAGAGCCAGGTTGGTACTAGGATGCACAATTGGTATCAGAGAGCCAAGTTGGTACTAGAGTGCATGGATGTTCAAGTTGCTATAGTGGTGATCAAGATTGATGATCAACCATGAAGTGTTGATCGATGCTCTCTTATGCAAGGAGAAGCCATCTACAATGAAAGATGCCAAAGGAAGCCTAGTGTGAGGTGGAGCTTCAAGTGGACATGGATCGAGCATGAGATGAAAGACTTAGGAGGATGATATGCAACGTTGCCAAGAGGTTACCCTGAGCAGGTCTTAGGTCATGTAGGATAGAGATGGAATTAAGCAGCCTAGCTTGACTCCCATGTTTGCCTATCCATGAGTTGTAGATGTATAACCCAGGGCATGGAGGCAAGAAGATCCAAAAGCTCTCAAAGTTAGGTGGAGGCCGAATGTCGAGTCGAAGTGAAGATTGTTGGAATTTGATGCCTCAAATTTAATCTATAGCATCAAAAACCTAGATGCAAAGAAGTCCAACTCGAAGAGCATGTCGAGAGTGGTGGGATTGTGTCCTAAAGCCAATTATCCTATTATAAACAATTATGCTTTTGTATATGAATTATAAATGAGTTGATAAATATTATTTGGCAGTTCATCATATTTTTGCATCATCCTTATAGAACTCTTATTTTATGATGAAGTTCTTAGAACTATTAACAATCGATAAAGGTGATGAGGATCTATCAAATAGTTTCTAAACTACGTTCATGAGAAAATGATACATTATTAATAGGATGATAACGTTTATCGAGTTTAGGTCATTGTATGCTATATGGGTTGGTTATCCTCGTAACCAAGGAGTGTGGAGATATTAGTATGGCATGTAGATGAAATATAGGAGTAAGTTATCGCTGAACGTGACTTACCTGCAGGGTGCACTGCTATTAAAAGCAGCTCATGAAGGGTATGGGCATACCCCTCTGACCTGAGATCATCATAGTAACATGCAAGCAACTCATTGTGCTTTGGTACTAGACCATCTATATTTTTAATATAGTGATGGAAGGTTATAGGCACGATCAATTACTTGCAAAATCTATATGTGAGTCAAGAAGGAATTGACCCCTCAAGGTAATAGGAGATAATGCTTCAGTATATTTTAATTAAGTAAAACCTTAGCTAGGGTAATCCATGTGATCAATCATAGGATTTGAAAGGTTGAAATATAAAATGGATGACTAATTAGGGGTTTGACAGTTTACTCTGAAGTTGTTCTAAGCATTGAGGGTCAAAGGAATGAATTATACGATAACCATATTCCTAGGATCTTGAATGTTGCTTTGTATTATTTGACCTTTTCATGAAGGAACCAGATCTAGGGTTTCTGAGCTAGATCTTCAAACTTTTTCCAGATCAGCAGCAGAAGACTCAAAATTAATCTAATTAATTTTAAATATTAGATAATCTCTAGATCTAAGATCATATTATATGATTATTGCATGGCATTTAGATCTAAAATTAAAAATAAATAAGAAGGAAAGGTTGATCACATCAACCTTGATCTACACTACTATATGAAAAAAAAAAGATCAGATCTATTACCTGAGGGAGCTAGACATTCTAACTCACTGATCCATGCTTGAGGATGAAGTTGCAAGCTGTACACACATCCAGCCTCTAGGAGTCATCCACACGAGCCCACGATCATGATCAGAAATCCAAATGCTGGAAATCAGCGTAGTATACTAGTACTGCACTGATCTTTCTTCGATAGTTCATCAGATGCCTCCTTTCTTCTAGATTAGACTCTTCCAAAGAGGAGAAGGAGGAGAAGAGGTTTTAGATATAAGACACTCTCATAGAACCCAAGGAAGAAGGAACAAAAGAGATGAACATAGCAACCCTAGAAGAAGACCCTCTTCTTCTTCTCTTTGCTCTCACCTAGATACCTAGTTTTATGTCTATTGAATCTCAATGCCCAGAGGTTCTCTCTTCTTGATTTTCACACACCTCGAAGCCTTCTCAAAGGTCTGTACCCCAAAAAAATTTCAAGCCAAAATTCATTCAAAATATATAGAAAAAAAAAAGCATTCTTGTCTAGGTCAAATACTAGACAAGAAAAGTCAAACAGGGCAAGTCAAGGGGCGCCCAAGATTTGGGCGCCCCCTCCATAATTTTTGGCATGTACCAACAAGAAATGGAGTTTCTCATGTGGAATAAGAAAGAAATTAATTGGGATAGGGGGTGACACCTTTTGGGAAGAGTTTGGGTTTGTTAGGGAGTGTGAGTGAAGATCAGGAACAAAAGGATTTTCCATGAAAAATATCAAAAAAATAGGCATGGCGGGCATTGGGACTAAGGTGGCACAAGGAAGAATCCTAGTCTTACTAGTATTCTATCTATGACTTGGTCAAAGTGGTTTCTTAAACCAAATTAAACCAAAACCAACTCAACCAAATTAAATTAGGTTCTAACCCAATTAATGGTTCAATTAAATTAGATTAAATTAGATTTAATTTTCATTTAATTTTCTAATTAAATTAGAAAATTGGGTTGACCTAACTCCTAGTTAGACTAGGACTAGTTTTTTCTTGCACTTGACTTATCCAATAAGTCAATTGGACTTGATCCAATCAAGCCCAAACTAAATCTAATTAAATCATGTTTAATTAGACTTAATCTCAGTCCAATGGCTTAATCAAATTAAGTCAATTAACAATCTAATTGCTAATCGATTCTTCTGCAACACTTGCACTAGGTTAAACACCAATCATATTGATTGTTTGACCCTAGAACGATTCTTAATCGTTGATCAGCCATCCGATCAGATCATGAACTCTAATGTGTGTGACCTTATAGGTTCAAATCTAAGTCAGTAGCATAGGAACAGATTTTTGTACTAATCAAAGTGACCATCTAGCAATGATACCCGACGGTCGGATAGGTCGAATGTGTAGAATCAACATCCTTAGAACCCATATGGATATAGTTTCCATATAATTCATCCTCTTGACCAAAATGCTCGGAGGATACCTCAGAGTTCAACTATCAACTCTTATCAGGTTGTCTACATTGTATTTCAAAATATCAAATCCATCTGATGGATTATCCTGGCCAAGGCTTTGCTAAAATGAAATATAGTGATGCATTATTCTTCAACAATTGAAGTGGTCAATTCCATCTTGATCACACTTCGACTTTGCAAGTACTTGACTGTGCCTAGAAGCCTTCTGTTGCTAAATTAAAAATTCAGTTAGTTTGGTACCAAAGCACAGTGAGTTGCTTACAAGTCACTGAGGTGATCTTAGGTCTAAGGGACACTTATACCTATATCCCATCAGAGACATTCTCAACAGCAGAATGTTCTAGAGTTGATCACATTCAATGACGATGTACCCAAACATCTCATCCATGTGCCATACTATTGTCTCCACTCTTCTTGGTTAAGAGGACAACCAACCTATATGCAGCGACCCATGCTCGATAGTTGCTGTCATCCTTATTAACAGTCTATCATTTGGTCGTGAACAAATTTAAGGACTAATCAATAAATCCTCTCTTTATCAAAGCTAAATAGTCCTAAGGACTTCATCACAACAATGGAGTTCATTAGAAGATGTAAACTTGTGATGAAAAAGGATACCAAAATATTTTTATTGATTAATAAATCAAT
The DNA here is from genome assembly GCA_006176705.1 of Cocos nucifera. Lineage (NCBI taxonomy): Eukaryota > Viridiplantae > Streptophyta > Magnoliopsida > Arecales > Arecaceae > Cocos > Cocos nucifera. The sequence continues at coordinate 19,679 of QRFJ01003000.1, read as the reverse complement.
TATAATTGCAAAATAGCTCAACCATCAATAGGCTGATGATTGGCTTTGGGACATAATTTTCAACAACTCCCACTTGTCCTAAAGCCACTCGAACTCCTTGATTGCGAGGGCTTTAGTGAAGGAGTTAGTTAGGTTTCTCCTTTCCGTCGATTTTCTGAAGGTCGACATCACCACGATCCACGATCTCATGAACCAAATGAAAGTGGCGCAAATTGTGCTTTGTCCGTTGGTGTGCCTTCGATTGCTTAGCTTAAGCTATGGCACCAGTGCTGTCACAATAGAGCAAGACTTGACCATCAATGGAGGGTGCTACTCTGATCTTGGTGATGAACTTCCTCAGCCACACAACTTCCTTTACTGCATCTGATGCTGCCATGTACTCTGCTTCGCAAACAGAGTTTGCCACTGTATGCTGCTTAGAACTTTTCTAGCAGATTGCTCCACCATTTAAAGTAAAGACATACCCCGACATGCTTCTACTGTCATCATGGTCAGATTGAAAGCTGGAGTCTTTAAACCCCACAAGTTTCAGATCTGATTCACCAAAAACCAACCATTGGTCCTTTGTATTTCTCAAATACTTAAGGATGGTTTTAACCATCTTCCAGTGGTTTTCTCCAGGGTCAGACTGGTATCTACTCAGTACTCCTAGTGAGTATACCATGTCTTATCTCGTACATGACATGGCGTACATGACAAATCCCACTATCGAAGCATATGAGACTCTACTCATATGCTCTCTCTCTTCAGAAGTTATCGGACAATCCTTCTTGGAGAGAGAAATTTTATGACCTATTGGTAGATAGCCTTTCTTGGAATTCTCCATGCTGAACCTTTTCGGCATAATATCTATGTACGTAGACTAGACTAGGATAACCCAAGCATCCTTTTAGATCTATCACTATAGATCTTCATCCCTAGGATGTAGGATGTTTCTCCCAACTCCTTCATGGAGAACTATGATGACAATCAAACTTTTATTCTTAGTAGTGCAGGGATGTCATTCCCAATTAAAAGAATGTCATCCACATATAAGATAAGGAACACAACTGCTGGACTATTTGCCCATTTATAAATGCAGGGCTCTTCTCCATTCTTAACGAAGCCATATGTTTTGATCACTTTATTAAAATGCATGTTCCAACTCCGAGATGCTTGCTTCAATCCATAAATAGATCTCTGAAGCCTGCATACCTTGGACTTATCTGTGAATGTGAATCTCTCAGGTTGTATCATATACACCTCATCGGTCAACTCTCCATTTAGGAAAGCTATCTTCACATCCATCTGCCAGATCTCATAGTCCAAATGGGCAGCTATTGCAAGCATTATCCGAATGGATTTGAGCATTGCCACTAGGAGAATGTCTCGTCATAGTCAATACCATAATGTTGATGATATCCCTTAACAACCAAACGAACTTTATAGGTCTCCATCTTACCATCTGTGCCTCTTTTCCTTTTGAATATTCATTTACACCCAATGCATTTAACTCGTTTAGGTGGGTCAACTAATGTCCATACATCATGACCTTCATGGAATCCATTTTGAATCTCATGGCTTCTAGCCATTTCTTAGAGTCGGTTCTCTGCATAACATCCATGTAAGTGATCGGGTCCTCATCATTCTCATCAAGTTCGATGGAATCACCATCCTGGACCAAGAAACCATAGTATTTGTCCGGATGATGTGGTACTCTACCAGATCGCCTTAATGGTGCAGGTACTCTAGGATCTAGATCTGATCTAATTAGATCCGACTCAGGTTCAGCTATAGGTGTCGATTATTTTACCTGGTGAACTTCATCAAGTTCAACCTTAGAGGCAACATTTCCTTTACCAAGGAACTCCTTTTCCAAAAAGGTTGCCTCAAGACTAATAAACACCTTTTGTTCATCAGCATGGTAGAAATAATAAGCTTTACTTTCTTTGGGATACCCTATCAACACACACTTATTAGACCAAGGTCCAAGCTTATCTGTATGCAAACATTTGACATAGGCCGGACAATCCCAAACTCGTAGGTGAGAGAGTGTAGGCCTATGCCCTATCCATATTTCATATGGAGTCTTTGTGATAGATTTACTCAGTACATTGTTCAATATATAACATGCAATCTCCAGAACATAACCCCAAAATGAAATAGGCAAACTAGCAAATCCCATCATAGATCGAACAATGTCCAACAAGGTTTGATTTCTTCTTTCCGATACACCATTATGCTATGGTGTGCCAGGAGGAGTCCACGGTGAGAGAATTTTATTCTCTCCTAGATAAGTCAAGAACTCACTGGATGGATATTCACCTCCTCGATCCAATCGAAGAGATTTAATACTCTTTCCAAATTTATTTTTCTACTTCACTTCAAAATCTTTTGAATATTTCAAATGAATCCGACTTATGTTTCATCAGATAAACATATCCGTACCTAGATAGATCATCTATGAAAGTAATGAAGTAGAAATATCCACCTCTGGCACCTATGCTCATTAGTCCACATACATCAGTATGTACTAGACCTAAGAGCTCAGTGGCTCTCTCACCTTTTTCAATAAAAGATGACTTAGTCATTTTACCAAGAAGATAAGACTCATAAGTTGGAAGTGATTCATAGTCACTGACTTCGAGGATTCCCTCTTGAGTCAACATGTTTATCCCATTCTTGTTTATGAGATCTAGCCTACATGCCATAGGTAGATATCAGAGACATTATCTAATCTAGGGTGTTTTCTAGAAGTGTACATTACACTCACAGGCTGTGATAAAATGTAAATACCATTTCTTCATTGTCCTTGCATTATTATAACGTTATTCATAATAATGTCACAATAATCTTCTTTTATTGATAAATGACAACCATCTTGGTCCAAAAAGCCAATAGAGATTATATTCATAAAAAAAGAAGGACAATAATGATATTCATTTAAAGAAATAATATTAGTATTGAAAATGAGTTGAACTATTCCCATAAATAGAATTGGAACAGACCTTCCATCTCCAACATTTAGGAATTGTTCATTATTTTCAAATTTTCTACTAACTTGAAGCCCTTGCAACGTATTGCAAATATGGACTGGACTTCCAATATCCAATACCCAAGTAGAAATATCACAAACAGAAAAATTATAAGATGTTATCATATAGCATCCTTGATCAGCAACTACTTGCTCATCTCTCTTATTTAACCCTGTTGGAGTCATGGGAATCATGATAATGAGGACAGTTCCTCCTCCAATCCTCTTGCTTCTTACAATGGAAGCACTCTGCCTGATCTAGGTTATTCTTGGACCTTATGTTTAAATTGGGCATAGAGGCTCCAGCACGAACCACTTCGTGCTGCTGATCAACATTCAACTTTCGATACTTATTATCAAAGTTGGATCCCATAAGTTTAATCACTGTCTAACAGTGAATGGAGCAATTGTGGTTTAGGTTTAACTACACAAAGGAGAACCAAAAGCCTAATTAGTAATTGATTCATTAATTCTAAAGATTTGGACTTTAATCAAAAGGTTTCTCCCACTATTTTGTTTGAATTGGTAGCCTTTACCTCCAATTCGATGAATTACCCTAATTCCTTAGTGAGTACTAGAATCCACATAGACTGCACACAAGCCCAACTATGGTTGGTCAACCTATGTACATCTAAGGGTAGGTTCATAACCAATTATTTCTCCAAATAATTTTTAGTAATTTAATTTTGCCCCAGGTATCTTTTCAGTAGGCTAGGGCCTCCACTGAAAGTCCCAGTTAGGTCCAACCATTAACATGATCATACTTGATCCATCTAACTAATGAATGATTAAGCCCAACTATGGTTGGTCAACCTAACTACCATTTAGAGAGACAGTTAAGAAATCATATTATGAATGATAATTTCATTAGTGGATAAGCACCAGGCCTATGGGCCTCCAATGATTATCCAATTGATGGACCCATTATCATCCTTTTTAATGGGAGGCTATGATTCAGTTATCATATAAGTATTTCATTTTAGGGACCTAATAATTTTAGAGGATTTAATTATAGAAGTGAGTAGATCAGATTAACCAGCTTGTCATGATCCTCCCACTAACTTAATCAAGTCAGCTTAAGGGAGACCATTAATAGGCTGGTCTAGGAGCACCTAAATCAGTCAAACTGATTTGCGTAGGTGACATGGGTCAGCTCGAGTAGTTAAGCGATCTGATCAAAATATAATCTCACCAAGAGGCTAGGTAAGTTCGATCAGTGGAAGGATCTACCAGGCTTGCCTTAGACACCATCAAAAATGGCCAGGCAAGCGGGCTGCCAATTAAAAACCACTGGTCTATTTTACCTTAGACACCAACTGGTTTAATTAGTTTTAATTAGATCAACCTAACGGTTCATGTTAGACCGCGTAGCCAAGAATCAAGTCCATCTTGGGTCTTGTTAAAGACATGGACTTGACCAACTACAACTATTGTAATTGATCTAAAAAATCCTTGACCTAATCTAAGACAATAATTGATTAGATTTAGTCAATTCTCTAATTAAGTCCATTTTTTAATCTAATCCTAGGTCTAACCCAATTAATGGACCTAATCACCACTAACCCATTTAACCCAATGTGTTATGATTTGGGACTTAGGATCTTCAATTTACAATCCTAGAACCTAATCAAACAACTTAATTCTTAATTAAGTTTTGGGCTGAAGGTTGGGATTTGCTTTTTCAAAAATAGTTTTCATGTTTGTAAAACATTTTTACAAAAATGATTCTACCAACCAAGTTGCATGTTTGATTCATAATCAATATGCAAGTAACATTAAACATGAATCTACTTTAGATCTAAATCTAAACAGGTTCATGTAATTCAAATAGTTTCAATAATAATCAATCATAAATCTTCCTAGATCAAATCTAATATATTTATGAAGATTAAAATCAGATTAAAATAGTTTTAATCAGATCATAAAATCTCTTAGATCTAATCTAAAATTTTATGATCAATATTTTAGATCAGCACGTACTAGGACAACCATTCCACTGTAAGGGATAAACCTTACAGCAGGATAACCTTATCGCAGTCCATGCAATCTAAAATATTTTATTTTTAGATTTAAAATTTTTTTAAATTAAATAAATCATAAATAACATCAGATCATATCTAATAAATTTATGAATAACATTAGATCTATACGAACTAGGACAACCTTTTCACTATAAGGATAAACCTTACAGCAGGATAACCTTATAGCAGTTTCGTATGATTTGAGATTTTAATTTTAGATTTAAATATTAAATTATTAAATAGATCAAATCCAAAAATAATCTACACATGCATCAATAATCATATAATAATTAACCTTGCTTTGATACCAATTGAAGAAATCAGATCTAGGGTTTCAGGGTTAAATCTTGAAACTTTTCAAGATCAGCAGCTAAAGACTTAAAATTAATCATATTAATTTTAAATATCAAAAAAATTTGAAGATCTAAGATCATATTATATGATTATTATATGATATTTAAATCAAAAATTAAATATAAATAATAAGCAAAGGTTGATCACATCAACCTAGATCTACACTAGATCGAGAACAGATGTGTAATATGATATCAGATCTGTATTACCTTTGCAAGTTAGATGTTCTAACTTGCTGATCTAGGGTGAGGGATGAAGCTCTGAGCCGTACACGCATCCAGCCCCTAAGAGATGTCCACACGAGCCCACGATCTCTGATTTGAAGTCCAATATAGGAAATCAGGATGGTATGTAAGTACTGTGCTGATCCTTCTTTGATGGTCGATCTGATGCTTCCTTCTTCGAAACTTGGACTCTCCAAAAAATGAGAAGGAAGAGAAGAGTTTTTTTTTGGTCTGAGACTCTCTCAAAGAAAACTCAAAAGGAGGAGAGAAGAAGAAAAACCAGCCCTAGAAGAAGACCTTCTTCTTCTTCTTCTCTTTTCTCTCACCTAGATACTTAGTTTGGCACCTATGGAACCCCATGGCCAAGGACCCTCTTCCTCTGATTTTTGCACACCCCAAAGGTCTCTCAAAGGTCTACATCCCACAAAAAAATAAGCCAAAAATTCATCCAATAAATAGAGAAAAAGATAGAGACCTTGTCTAGGTCAAAAACTAGACAAGGAAAGGTCAAACGGGGCAGGACAAGGGGCGCCCAACTCTTGGCTGCCTCCTCCATGATTTTTGGCATGGACCAGCAAAAGGGGGTGACCAAAATATCTGATTTCTCACATGGAATAAGAAAAAAATATAGGGAGAGGTGGCGCAATTCAAAGAAGAGGTGTTTTGGTCAACAGGGATTCAATCTCATAGAATCCTAAGGCAAAACCAATTCCTCCTTTGACTTGGTCTTCCACCTAACTTCCATATATGACATGGAGGGAGAGAGGGGGTGTGGAAATCAGGAAGAAAGAGATTTTCCATGAAAAATACCTAAAAAATAGGTATGTGGGGCATTGGGACCAAGGTGGCGCAAGGAGATACGAAGTCCTAGTCACACTAGGACTCCTATCTTGACTTGGTCAAATAAGATCTTTTAACCAAATAAAATCAAGAGTAAACCAACCCAATTAAATAAAGCCCTAACCCATTTAAGAACTTAATTAAATCAGATTTAATTTTGATTTAATTTTCTAATCAAATTAGAAAATTGTGTTGACTCAAGTCTTAGTTAGACTATGACTAGTTCTTCCTTGCACTTGGCTTATCCAATAAATCAATTGGAACTTGATCTAATCAAGCCCAAACTAAATCTAATTAAATCATATTTAATTAGATTTAATCTTAGCCCAATGGATTAATCAAATTAAGCTAAATTAATCTAATTGCTAATCGATCCTCCTACAACACTTGCATTAGGTTAAACACTAATCGTATTGATTGTTTGACCTTAGAACGATTCTTAATCGTTGATCAGCCATTCGATTAGATCATGAACTCTAATGTGTGTGACCTCATAGGTTTCGAACCTAAGTCGGTAGCATAGGAATAGATTTCTATACTAATCAAAGTGACCATCTAGCAATGATACCCGAGGGTCGGATAGGTCGAATGTGTAGAATCAACATCCTTAGAACCCATGTGGATATAGTTTTCATATAATTCATCCCCTTGACCAAAATGCTCATAGGACACCTCAGAGTTCAACTGTCAACTCTGATTAGGTTGTCCACATTGTATTTCAAAATATCAAATCCATCTGATCGATTACCCTGGCCAAGGCTTTACTAAATTGAAATACAGTGATGCATTGTTCTTCAACAATTGAAGTGGTCAATCCTATCTTGATCACACTCCGACTTCACAAGTACTTGACCGTGCCCAGAAGCCTTCCATTGCTGAATTAGAAATTCAGTTAGACTGATACCAAAGCACAGTGAGTTGCTTGCAAGTCACTGAGGTGATCTCAAGTCGAAGGGACACTTATACCTATATCCCATCAGAGATATTCTCGATAGCAGAATGCTCTAAAGTTGGTCACATTCAATGATGATGTACCCATACATCTCACCCATATGCCATACCAGTGTCTCCACACTTCTTGGTTAAGAGGACAACCAACCTATATATGGCATACAGCGACCTATTGTCTGAACAAATTTAAGGACTAATCGATAAATCCTTTCTTTATCAAAGCTAAATTAGTCCTAAGGACTTCATCACAATAATGGAGTTTCATTAGAAGATGTAAACTTATGATGAAAAGGATGCTAAAATATTTTTATTAATTAATAAATTAATTATAATTGCAAAATAGCTCAATCATCAACCTAGGCTGATGATTGGCTTTGGAACATAATTTCCAACATGGGACACGTGCCGCACGTTGATCGATCGAAGTTGATCCACGATCATAACTAACTCGGATTACCTCTGGCTATTTAAGATCTTCTCCTATCATCTAAAAGTCATTCTTGCCCAAGTCTTCTCCTTTTCTTTGGTCCCCGTTTGTCTTCTTCCCAAGGGTTTTAGCCTCCTCCCTTCGCCTTTCTGAGCTTTGGATACCCTTTCGACTAGTTCTCATCGCATCCATTACCCTTTCGTTTCTCCTCAGATAGCTTAGATTAGTTTTCTAACCCTTTTCTTAGGTTATTCATGCTTTTTCTTTCTAGCTTCTTGCTCCCCTGATTCCTTGGTAGCAACATTTACCCTGCATTTTTTCTTATTTTTCGAGGATTTTCTTGAGATTTTATTTTGATCCAGATGTCTTCCAAAATCTTCCACTCCATTAGTTCTTAGGGCTCACCAGGACCGACCTTCCTTGATCCTACACCCTCGGCCGAGGTAGAACCTAGGAACATGTTGAAGGGAAAACTCTATTTTCTGGGTTCAGATTTCATTCAGATCGATTGGATCAAAAGAGATATTTCTAAAATTTCTCTCTTGGATTCTAGATCAGATCTGAGACTTTTTAGATCTGATATTATTGATCTAATAAAAAAAATAAAATAAAAATAAAGGATAAATTAAATCTAAATTAATTTTATATTGTAGCGAATAATCAGATTATCCTATGATGATCCTGATGTCTTTCTAAGGTTCTGCATCTAGCCACATAAGTGCCTGGCCTCTATCAATATCCACTTCAGGTAGGATTCTGGAGATCTTCTCCTTCTTTATCACTTCTCTAAATATCAGATTTGGATCTGATTTGGAGGATCTTTAAAACTCTTTTTGAAGATCGAGTGTCGTCTCTTGCAGTAGTGCTGCCTTCTTCCTTTCTCATCGCCTTTCTCTTGCTTGGATCACACCAAACTGAAGCCCAAAGGTCCTTGGGCATGGATAGAAGAGAGAGGACCTGAAGATGGCATGGAGGAGGGAGAGGAGCAATCTTATGGCATGGGCAATAGGCTAGGGATCTTAATCCTAGGCACAGATAGGATTTATATAGACCCTGCTGCACCATGTAGTGTGCCATATCATCCCGTCCAATCATGTCGCTTCGTGCAATTAGATCTAAATCTGATTGATGGGATGACATTATCTGATCCAATCAGATGAGAGGCCCTCTCTAACATCCTTAGATGGCGCCAAGACTGATCAAAGTCTAGTCTTTGGCGCCACCTAGCTAGAATCCCCAAAGCAACCTGGAGTCCCCATTTGTTTGGGACTCCAGGCATCATAATCCATGGGTGCATGCCTCCCTAGGCATGCGCCCCTTATCCTCCTACCTTTTAGTAGGTGGATTGGTCCAAATGTTCTCTCCTATGATGGTTTGACACATGGGCAGATGTCTAAGTGTCAAAAGTCAATATTTGACCAAAGTCAAAGGACAAGATTTAGCAAGTGACAGAAAATGGCAGATGTTGTCTCAAATTCATCTCATAAATTAAGACAACCCATTTTTGATCTGGACAAACTCTAGTCAAACCAAGTAAAGATACCTGAGTGAGCCCAAATATATTTGGCTTAGTTGAGATAACTTTTAATGATAATTAAAGAAGAATATTAGGCTCAATCGTATGCTAGCACGATTTTTTTGTACCTAATTGAATCTAATTCAAATCCAAACTGATGTTATCCAAATCCAAACCCTTATTTGTGTGATCTAGTTAGGTTCAGTTCCATATGGTAATGAGATATGTCACGATCTCTATCATCGACATCATTGAAACACCATCCGATGGATCAGAACTTTTTTGATTCGACAACTAGAATGATCGATCATCAAAATCATTCTAATTGCTTCCAAAATCCACCGGTGACACTTAGCAGCATATGGTGGCAACCCATTAGAACTAGAAATGAACCTCTCGGTGCAGTTACCTGTGTGGTTAAGTTCTTCTATCTTGAGCCTCGATCAAATTAGGATTAAGGTGAACTCGTCAAACCCAAATATCCATCATATGATTAATCATTTGATTCAAGTCCAATGTGAAAACCTTAATAGAAACTCTTTCTATTATTTCACCCTACCATGGCCATGGGCTTATCAACTTGATTCTCGTGATCATCATAAGGCTACTCCTCATCTACCGAGGTAGATAGATTCTCTCTTGGTGCAATCCAATTCCTACAATGAACATGCTATTGCCAACAAACACCTCAGGGTTTCGTATGGCTAAGAGATCGAGTCATGGTGTAGTCAAACTATAACACCCTCAAGATGAACTATCGATGCACCTCAGATCAAAGAACCAGACACACAGCTATAGCTTCAAGTCAGTCATCGATGAGAAGGTAGACTTCCTAATGACTGCTCGAGGTGGTCATGCTCAGTACCCTCATTCTCTAACGAGTACCTGTACTCTCGCTCCAATGTCTCGATACCATAGACTCAAGACTCATCTACTCTAAAGAAGCGATTGTACACCAACCTTCCAGATCAATCAACATCCTAATGATGATCCTACGGTTAGGAGCATTTTATGAGTTAATAATGAAAATTCATGTCTTAAATTTTCAACTCTTGAAAATAAGAATTATCATTGCCATTAACTCAAGGGATGTATCACAGACACTAAATACACATTGTGATAGAAAATAATCTATTTTATTATTTATAATTAAAATTATAATTTTGCCCTTAGAAGTGTATAACAAGTGTCAGCCAATTCTAGCTTCTAGGGCACACATCTAACACATGTCTCACTCGTCCTTCGTTCCTGACACTATCCCATCTGTTCTTACTTTGGACGATATTTCTCTGATCCAAATCTGATATGGAATTCCCCCAAAATACGATCTTGAACTCCCTAGCTCTGATGACCGAGTCAGCTCTTCTCTGATAGATCGATTTTGTTTGTTTTTAGAAACTTTGCATGCCAGGCTTTGGCTCCAACTGTCCCCATTTGTAGTCGCCCTCTTCTGATTTTTAAACATATTTTTTGCATCTATTGTGTCGAACTCCATTCGGTTCATTTTTGGTTTTCTTTTCCCTCTGTGAACTGGTTGAGGTCCAGCCAACCACTTTGGTCTTTAGAAATTTCTACACCTTCAAGCATCATCCTTCTACGAAGGACTGGTGGTACATTTTTCTCCAATTCGACAAGAAGAAGTTATTAAAAGGTGCCCCTTCTTCCATTCATAATTGGAAGAAAAAGTACTTTTTTATGCATTGTCTGACCTTGCTCTTAGATCTTCCTCCTTGGGGTTATATTAGGACGTCAGTTCATCGAGCTCCCAACTTAGACAGAGGTGACCTTGATTCCTCCAATAAACTCGAAGCATACCGAACTCCTCTCCTTCCCATCTTTCTGAAAGAACAAACCTTGTTCAACCTGGGTTTGAGTCCCCTTGACCCCACTGGTACACTTTTTACTTTTCAAATTCACATGATTTTGCACATGTGTATTGCCACTGACCGCACTTCTTTTTCTGCCGTAAAAATGGATCCCAAAGTCGCCGAAATGCTTACCAAAGGGCTTTACACCAAGAAGAGGAAAGGGAAGGTGTCAAGCGATAGCTCGTAGAGGGTGAAGGCCGGCACTTCCAGCTCCACGATCCCCACCTTCACTGCCACTGCATCCGAGGTCATCTCCAGTACCGAAGTTGCCTTGACTACCAAGGTCGGCACCGCTGGCGTGGGCTCCATGTCTCCCATGCCCTCGAGTCCTTCCAGTGGGCATTGGGCCTCGGAGCTTCCCGTCGAGGGAGAGACAAGGGAAGGAAGGAAAAAGAAGAAAGCTATCACCAAGATGTCCCGCAAGGCTCGCCTTAGTGGGCCGGATGGCGACAGTGATGAATGAGGGGAGGATCCCTTCGACAACCCAGAGATCATCCAAAATCTAACTGACCGATTCGTCATGCCGGAGGTGGTGGATCACATGGCCGACCTTGACCCACGGCAACTCATTTGGAGTTCCCTCGGAACCATCCTCAAGGTAACTGCTCCATCGCTCGACCATTCTACTCCTCTCTTTTCTTCTCCTTCTCCTTCTTTTTTTCTTTTTTTTAACATCAATCGCTTGTTGCAGTCAGGTTACCAGATGCTCGCCTACATCAAGAGGGTGTGCCATCAGGAGGTGGAAGCACAGAAGGTCCAGGAGGGCCTTCAAGTCGAGATCTGTCATCTTCAAGAGAGGATCACCGAGGTCGAGCACCTTGTAGAGGAGAAGGCAGCAGACATCGGGAGTCTTCAGGGCGTGCTTCAGAAAGAGGAGTTCATCTCGGCCAGACTCAGGGCCGCACTGGCCCTAGAGGAGGAGAGGAAGAAGGAAGTCGAGAATAAGGTTGCCAAACTGGAGGCCTGAATGGTGAAGTCGATCTTGGAGGAGATGACCCAGGCCATGGAAGAGTTCAAGACCTCTTCCGAGATGAGGAATCTAAACATCAAATTCAGCCAGGAGGCGTTCATCAAGGGTTTCGAGCTCTGGAAGGAAGGGTGGCTCGAAGGTTTCCCAAACTCGACCTTAAATTTCTGGAGGAGGAGAACGACGTAGAAGCGGAACCATCCAATGCTGTAGTCCATCCTTCCTTCGTCGAGCTTGTGTCCAGTCCGTCTGAACCTACCATAGAAGCACCCGAGCCAGTTCATGCATCCGAGGTAGTCGAGAGCACTCCTGCCCCACCTTCCGCCGCCCCTTTCGAGGTTGAAATCCTCAAGTAGTTGTACATTTTGCTTTTTTTTCTTTTTTTATTTTTTCACTTTATACTCAAATTCTTGATTAAATGAAAGTGGATTTCTTTTTGTCCATACCTTTGAGCATTTTTCAAACCTTGAATGTAGTCTCTCGTCGACATTGACCCACTGCCTCAAGGGGTTTCCCTGAAACCCTTAATAAAATGCTTGAAGAAGAAAGTCCATCAACTGAAGAAGAAGTTAAAGAAGACATAGGATGACCTTCAAGCTTTGCAGAATAATACTTCAGAGGCGACCAAAGAGGTTACTCGCCTCTGAAACTTGCACATTAAAGACTCCGCTAGTTTTAGCATTTCGGAAGGGGAGCTTTGAGAGGGAGCTGGCCGAACTTCGGAATGAATGCTAGCGACAAATCGTGGGCATTGATGGTGAAGATCGGCTCCCTTGAGACTCAACTCAAGGCGGCAAAGGAGAAAATTCAACTTCTGAAGGGGAGCTCACCATGGTCCTCCGATAAGGCACGATTTGAGTGGGACTGGTCGACGAGGTTTTACACACTTCAAAAGCAGCTGCACGATGCCGAGCTCACATATGAGACTTACCGATTGGGCTGGAGTGATAGGATGTCCAAGCTAGAACAGAAGCTTTGTGCTTCCAACAATGAAGTAGCCCGGCTCCAGTGGCAACTCAATGATGGCTTTCGGACTGGTACAAGTAGGGAGGCTGAGGAGGTCACCTTCTTGAAGAGGAGCATCGGTGAACTTTAGGAGTCGGTCGGTGTGGAAAAGGCCGAGGTGCAACGACTGAACCTCGAGCTGACTTGTGAAAGTCAAGCTACCGAGGATGAGGAGGTCGAGTCCGAGGTCCTAAGGAGGAGGCTACGAGAGTTAGAAGAGAACTATCGCCGAGCCGATAGGATGTTATGTGATAATATATGAGGCAGAGGGAGCTTGAGGAGGAGGTCGACAGTCTTAAGGAGTCTTTATTAATGGCCACCAGTTCGAAGTCTGAGGAGTCTAGCCCTTCTTTGGATTTTGATGGCCTTTCCCTTTCTTTCTTCTATATATTTATTTTTATTTCATTTTTTAGCACAATTGATCATGCCGACCTGCATTTTGCTTGTAAAGATCTTATGCTCGTAATGAAATGGTACCTTTCTGTTATTTTCATTTCGCATGGACTTGAGGCTTGTTCGTGGCTTTACCTTCTTTACTTTGTTTGTCTCTGTGTTGTCTTCTGATGCGATGCTTGCTGTAGATGTCGAGCCGAGGTGTCTTCTACGAACCCAGATAGGGTCCTCCTTTTTATGTTCGGTGTAATCATGTAGTCGTAGAAAGAACACGTGTAAGGATTCTCTGTCGGCTTCTACTTTCCCCTCGTCTTTGGTCAATGAGGTCCTGACATTTGCTCAGGTTAGGATAAGGTTTTCCTTCTATTCCTAACATGGCTTGTTGGGGCGCATTAGGACCATTGGTAGGGCCTCTCCCCCATCTTGTGTTAATTTAGTGAGGCCTTCGACGTTGCTCACGTTAGGATAAGATTCTCCTCCTGTTTCTAACGGACTGTAGTGGCACATTAGGGCCATTGGCAAGGCCTCTCTCCTCATCTCATCTTAACTTAACGAGGCCTTCGACCTTGCTCACGTTAGGATGAGGTTCTCCTCCTATTCCTAATGGGCCATAGGGACACATTAGGGCCGTTGGCAAGGCCCCTTCCCTCATCTTATCTTAATTTAACGAGGCCTTCGACCTTGCTCACATTAAGATGAGGTTCTCCTCCTATTTCTAATGGGCTGTAGGAGCACATTAAGGTTGTTGGCAGGGCCTCTTCCCTCATCTCGTCTTAATTTAACGAGGACTTCTACCTTGCTTATGTTAGGACGAGGTTCTCCTCCTATTCCTAATGGACTGTAGGGGCACATTATGACCGTTGGCAGGGCCTCTCCCTCATCTCATCTTAATTTAATGAGGCCTTCAACTTTGCTCACGTTAGGATGAGGTTCTCCCTCTATTCTTAATGGGTCACTATAGGTTGCTTCAGAGAGTTATTGTCATCATGCAATTTTTGCACTAGAAAGTAATAAAAATAGAAAAAAATATTGAAGGAAAGTTATTAGTAGTATATTCTTAGGTTTTCTGAATTCCAAGGTCGCAGGAGAGTTGTTCCTCTGAGCTCCTTTAAGCAATAAGTTTCAGGCCGGACGACCTCCTCTACTTCATACAGAACTTTCCAATTTGGAGTGAGCTTTCCTTGATTCTGAAGTTGTGAAACAGCTGCTCACCGAAGCACTAAATCTTCCACTTTGAATATTTTGCCTTTGACTTTTGAGTTGTAGTAGCGAGCTACCTTTTGCCTGTAGGCTGCCATCCGAATTTGAACTTTTTTCCATTTTTCCTCCTAACAAGTCGAGGTTAGTCCTGAGATCTGGTGAGTTTTGCTGCTCATTGAATGCCACAACTTGTGCTCATGGAAGTTTGAGTTCTATTAGGATGATCGCTTCTATTCCAAAAGCTAAGGCAAATGGGTCTCCTTAGTTGGCAATCTTTTGGTAGTTCGGTATGCATAGAGCACATGATAGAGTTCATCTGCCTAAGTCTCCTTTGCCCTTTCAAGTCTTGCTTTGATACCTTGCAGCTAGGTTCTGTTTATCACCTCTACTTCACCATTTGCTTATGGATGGGCCACTGATGTGAAGTGATGGAAGATGTTCAGATCTTCGCAGAACTAAGTGAACCTCATCCTAGTAAACTATCGTCCATTATCTATTATGAGAGTTTGGGGCAGACCAAACCGACAGATGATTGACTTCCAGACCAAGTCCAGTACCTTGATTTTGATAATTTTTGCTAACGATTCGGCCTTGACCCATTTGGTGAAGTAGTCGATCATAACCAGGAGAAACTTCTATTGTCCAAATGCCATTGGAAAGGGGCCAAGTATATCCATTCCCTACTATGCGAATGGCCAAGGTGCACTTAGTGGAGTAAGCTCGGAGGTCGGCTGTCTTTGTATGTTTGCATTTTTCTGATAGCGGTTGTATTTCTTGACATACTCTATAGAATCATGGTATAAGGTCAGCCAATAATAGTACCCCTACTGAAGTGGTCTTTGTGACAAGGATTTGGTTCCTACATGACTTTCGCAAATTTTCTCAGGCACCTCCCACAATGCAAAGTCGACCTCTAAAGGTCAGAGACATCTCAAGAGTGATGAAGAATATGACCTTTTATATAGCTTGCCTTCATACAGAACATACCGGAAAGCTTGATTCCTGAGTTTTCGAGCTTCTTTCGGATCATGAGGAAGAGCTCCATCCTTGAGGTAGGCAACTTGTGGGTCGATCCAGCTTGGCTCGTGCTCAACTTGCATAACAAGTTGCAACTCCTCTGAGCTTGGGCACTTTAGAATTTTGAGGAATACTTCTTTAGGCAGCTCGGCTGGGGCTAAAGTTGTCAATTTAGAGAGAAGGTCGGCCCGTGCATTTTCTGCCCTTGGAATCTATCGAATGCTAAAACTATCGAAGGCCGGAGTCAAGTCCTTTACTTTCTCAAGATATTTCATCATGCTTTCCTCCCGAGCTTCATAACTACCGCTAACCCATCCGACAATCAGTTGGGAATCACTGTAGGCTTGAAGCCAATCTGCTGCTAACTATTTTGCTATTTTTAACCCAGTGATCAAAGCTTCATATTCGGCCCTATTATTAGTTGTAGGAAATTTGAAGCATAGCGCATACTCGGTGATGACTCCCTCGGGGTTAACCAAGAGCAACCCTATGCCTGCTCCAGCAGCATTGGATGAACCATCCACGTACAGGGCCCAAAAACCATCCACGTCGGTTCTCTCTTCGGAGGAGCTCAGTTGCGACCATGAAGTGCCAGTTTCATTCTGCTCAAGCTCGGCTTCATCCAGAATGGTAAATTCTACTGCAAAATCTGCTAATATCTTGGCTTTGACCAATGGTCAAGATCGATAGTTGATGTCAAATTTTGTAGGCTCGATTGTTTATTTTACAATTCTTTCGGAGGTATCCGTTCGATGAAGGACTACTTTAATTGGTTGATCTACGAGGATGGTTATGGTGTGTCCTTGAAAGTAAGGTCGAAGTCTTCTGACAGCAATTAGAAGAGAGTAAGTCAATTTCTCTAATTTAGAGTACCTGGTTTCTGCATCCCTTAGGACCCAGCTTATGTAGTAGACCGGCCACTGCACTTTCATTTCCTCCTTGACCTGGATTGCTGCCAAGGCTGCTGGGGAGACTGCTAGGTATAAAAATAATTCTTCTTTAGGCTCAGGCTTTGCAGTAGTGGGGGTGAGTCGAGGTAGTTTTTAAGCTCCTCAAATGCCTACTGACATTCTGCCATCTAGCAGAAGCTCTTTGGCTACTTGAGAACTTGAAAGAAGAGCATGCATCGCTCGACCAATCTTGAGATGAAGTGGTTTAGGGATGCCACTTTTTCAATTAAGCGCTGAAGTTCTTTAATTATTTTTGTTGTGGTCATCTCCTGAATAGCCTGAATTTTCTCTGGATTCACCTCAATCCCATGCCTCAACACCATAAATCTCAAAAATATTTTTGAGGTCATACCGAAGGCGCACTTGGTCGGGTTCAGCTTCATCTTGTACTTCTTAAGTGCACTGAAGGTCTCTTGGAGGTCGGAGATGTGATTTATTGAAGCTTGGCTCTTGACGGGCATGTCATCCACATACACCTCAATGTCTCAATCGATTTGCTTCTTAAAGATTTTGTTGACCAGGTGCTGGTACATTACCCCTGCATTTTTGAGTCCGAAAGGCATAACCGTATAATAATAAAGACCATGGTCAGTAACAAAAGCTATTTTCTCCTCATCCTCTAGTGCCATTCGGATTTGGTTGTAGCCAAAAAAGGCATCCATGAAGGTGAGGAGCTTGTGGCCCGAGGTTGCATCCACCAATTGATCAATCCAGGGCAGTGGGTAGCTATCTTTTGAACAGGCTTTGTTTAGCTTTTTGAAGTCTATAAACATCCTCCACTTGTCGTTTGCCTTTTTAACGAGCACGACGTTTGAGACATAGCTCGAGTAGTTAACTTTTCGAATGAATCTAGCCTTAAAGAGCTTGTCAACTTCTTCTGCAATTGCTTTCTGCCTCTCAAGAGCATGGCTGTGCATCTTCTCTTTTACTAGCCGACACTTGGGATCAGTAGCCAGCCATTGTTCCATGACCTCGGCATCAATCTCTAGCATATCCATTGGGATCCAGGCAAAGACATCCGCATTCTTCCGAAGGAAGGTGATGAGTTGCTCTCGAACCTCATCCTCCAAGTTGGAGTTGATCTACACAGTGTGCCAAACATTCCCATCATTCAAGGGCACAGCTATAAGGTCTTCCATAGGCTTGCCCCACTCCTCCATAAGGTCATCGCAGACATCCAATCCATTCAATAGGGCAAAGGCTAGGCTAGGTATTTTTCTGTAGGACAATGGAGTAACAGTGCCTTTCCAAGGCCTGGTCTCCTCTGATGTCTCCAATTTCACAACTTGGAGTGTATTCAAACCAGATCGGCCAGGAATAGCATTGTAGGCAGATGGAGCTTTTACGATCATAAAGTCGATCTCTACTCTTACCAGCTTCGAACATTGCCCTGCAGCAACAGTCAGAGTTATTATGCACTCAACTAGCACAGCATCGCCAGTGAAGCCTACTAATGGAGAGTTCATAGGTCCCAAGTGATTATTTGGTAAAGACGTTTTTGAGAAAGCATTGTAAAACAAAATATCAGCAGAGCTTTCATTATCTACCAAAATGCGGCACACATCATAGTTAGCAATGTTTAAAGAGATTACAACTACGTCATTATGCGGAAACTGAACTCCTTGGGCATCCTCATTGGTGAAAGTGATGGCTCCTTAGTTCTCCACCGCTTCTTGGGCTCTGTTGATCCGCTAGCCACCCCTCATCGAAGACCCCAGAGATGGTGTTGATGACGTCGAGAGGCGGCCGATCTTCTTGTTGCTCCTCCCCCCTCGGTGGTTCAAGTTGAAATAGTGCCCCTGGCCGATCCTCTCTTTCCTCGGGTCGATGCCGTAGGAATCGACCAAGCCAGCCTTGCCTGATGAGCTCTTCGATCTCGTCCTAGAGCTGGATATATTCTTCAGTATCATGACCGTGATCACGATGGTAGAGGCAGAACTTGTTTGGATTGCATTTGTCAGGATGGGAGTGCATCCTTTTCCGGCTTTGGCAACTGCTCCTCGATCTCCATCAGTACTTGGATTTTTGGAGCATTGAGAGGGGCATAGTTGTGGAACCTTCGAAGAGGGAAGCCCTGCCATGTCCTTCTGTTAGGGCTTCCCTACTTTCGAGCCCGGGAAGGGGTTCGGGCTCGCTTGCGCTAAGGAGAAGTTTGGAAGCACGGCCAAGCTTCACTCAACTTTTCTTTCTCAATGGGCCTGCTTGGCTTGCCCATTCGCCGCTCTCCAATGGCTTCATTATCCTTGGCATTGAAGCCCTCTTCTACTCAGATATATTCTTCAGCTTGAGCCAGCATATCGGCAAAGTCTCTGGAGTACTTCTTCTCCAGGAAAAATAGCAGATTGTTCTTCCGAAGGCCGTCTTTTAGTACGGCCATAGTGATAGACTGGTCCAGATTTTCGGACTTTCAGGGCAAGCTGCATTGAAGCGGTTGACATAAGCTCGGATGGATTCTTCCTCTCGCTGCTTGATGTTGATGAGGGATTTGGAACCTTGCCTAGGACACCTCTAGAAATAGATAGATCCGATGGAAGGAAAGCCAAGGTACAGGGTGGAAGCCAAGCTTTGGGTTGAAGGTTGCTTCAAAGCTATTGTGCTGAGAAGAAGAGCCAGTCTTCTACGCCATTTCCATGCCTACGCTGATCTACGATCTCCTTCTAATTTTCTTTTCTCTTTTTTTTTCTTTAATTTCTTATATTTAAATTCTGAATTTAAGTTTTAATAAAGAAAGCTTTATTGTTCTTTTCAATTTTAGCTCTTTAAATTAATTATTCTTTATTGCTCTTTAATTTTATTGCAAGTAGCCACTAAGATCTAAATAGTGGATCTTAAGTACCAAATTTATTTTTACATAATTTAAATTCTACTTTTATTTATAAATCTATTTTCCAACTTTAATTTTCAAAAACCCTTCTTTTCTTTTCTTTTAAAAA
>QRFJ01002999.1:30480-148593 GCA_006176705.1 Cocos nucifera | reverse complement strand
GGTCCGCGGTGTAGCAAATACTAGAGCGAGAGTAAGGTACTCGTTTAGAGAATGAGGGCACTGAGCATGACCACCTCGAGTAGTCAAAAGGAAGTCTACCTTCTCATCGATGACTGACTTGAAGTTGCAATGGTGTGTCTGGTTCTTTGACCTGAGGTGCATCGACAGTTCACCTTGAGGGTGTTATAGTTTGACTACACCATGACTCAGTCTCCTAGCCATTCGAAATCCTGAGGTGTATGTTGGCTATAGCATGTTCATTGTAGGAATTGGATTGCACCAAGATGGAATCTATTCTACCTGGTGGATGAGGAGCAGCCCTATGATGATCATGAGAATCAAGTCCATAAGCCCATAGCCATGGCAGAGAGTGAAATAATAGAAAGAGTTTCTATTAAGGTTTTCACATTGGACTTGAATCAAATGATTAAGTCATATGATAGAAATTAGGATTTGACGAGTTCACCTTAACCCTAATCTGATTAGGGCTCAAGATAGAAGAATTACACACAAGTAGCTGCACTGAGAGGTTCATTTTTAGTTTTTGATGGGTTCCATAATATACTGCTAGGTGTCACTAGTTGATTTTGGGAGCAATTAGAATGATTTAGATGATCGATCATTCTAGTTGTCTGAATCAGAAGAGTTCTGATCCATCGAAAGGAGTTTCGATGATGTTGATGATGGAGATCACGACATCTCTCATTACCATATAGAACTGAACCTAACTGGATCACACAAACAAGGGTTTGGATTTGAATATCATCAATTGGACTAATCAAGTTCAATTGATTTAAATTAGATTCAATTAGGTTCAAGAAAATTATGCTAGCACACGATTGAGCCTAACATTCTTCTTTTTCTATCATTAAAAGTTGTCTCGACTGAGCCAAATGAGTTTTGTGCTCATGCAGGTATCTTTACCTGGTCTGACCAAAGCTTGTCCAGATTAGAAAAGGATTATCTTAATTTATGAGATAAATTTGAAACAACATCTACCATTTTTCGTCATCTGCTAATTCTTATCCTTTGACTTTGGTCAAACATTGATTTTTGACCCTTGGACATCTGCCCATGTATCATGCACTTATTAGAGAGTAGATAGGGGTTTGTCCCCTTACTAGATTTTGGAAATGAAGGGGTGCACGCTTAGGATGGCATGCGCCCATGGATAGGGATGCTTGGAGTCCCATATGTATGGGACTCCAGGTTGCTTCTTGGATTCAAACTAGGTGACCCTCACCTATAGACTTTGACCAGTCTTAGGTGCCATCTAAGGATGAATCTATGAATCTCTCATCTGATTGGATCAGGTGATGTCATCTCTCCTATCAGATTTAGATCTGATTGCATGAAGCAACATGATTGGCCAGGATGATGTGGCACTGCGTGGCGCAGCAGGGTCTATATAAAGACCTGTCTGCACCCAACTTTGAAAGAACTCTCTCCTAGCCATGCCCCAAGGCTGCCCCTCTCCCTCCTCCATGCCACCTTTTTGATCCTCTCTCTCCTCTCCATGTCTAAGAAAGTTGGGCCTTCAGATTAGTGCGATTCAAGCAAGAAAAGGTTGACGAGAAAGGAAGAAGGCAGCACTACTACAAAGATGACAGCAGATTTTCGAAAAGAGATTCAAAGATCCTCCAAATTAGATCCATATTTAATTTTTGGAGATATGATAAAGAAGGAGAATATCTCCAAATTTAGTCTGAGTGGATACCGGTAGAGGTCAGGCGTTTGCATGGCTAGATCCAGAACCTCAGACCATCAGCAGATCATCAATGGGTATTCGGATTACCCATATCAAGATAAAACTAATTTAGATTTAATTTAATTTAATTTTTTTATTTATCAGATCATAAAATTTGATCTAAAAAATATCAGATCTAATTTAGATCTAAGAGAAAATTTTTGAAATATGCCTCTTGATCCAATTAGATTTGAACGAACCTGATCTGGAAAATTAGGATTTCTTCTTCAACTGGTATCAGAGTCAGGTTCTATAAAATTTATTTAGATCTAATTTAATTTGATAAATTCATGATTTTAGATATCACATGAGATATGATTAATCTAAAATCAAAAAATTAAAAAATTAAAATTAATTAATCTAGATCTAATATGTATGAGATACATAATTAGACTAGGAATAGAATTGTTCTATGTGTAGTATAGTATACTCATAATTTTTATTGATTAATATGATTTAAATCTATTTATTTACTATTTTTTGAGACTCAAGACTCATCTACTATAAAGAAGCAATTGTACACTAATCTTTCAGATTAATTACCATCCTCATGATGATCCTACGGTCAGGAGCATTTTATGAGTTAATAATGAAAATTCTTTTCTTAAATTTTCAACTCTTGAAAATAAGAATTATCATTACCATTAACTCAAGGGATGTATTATAGACACTAAATACACTTATGTGATAGAAAATAACCCATTTGATTATTTATAGTTAAAATTATAATTTTGCCCTTAGAAGTGTATTATAAGTGTCAGCCAATTCTAGCTTCTAGGGCACACATATCTAACACATCTCACCATCCCTCAGCCTCTTGCTATCCTCAAGACCCTGCATGGAAGTGCACAAATGAGTACTAAAACTAGAGTCAAGCATCCAACTAGATGTAGAAGAAATAGTAAGATTAGATTAATAACGAGCATACCTCCAGAAGGAACTATCTCCATCTTATTCTTCAGGGTGGCCATGTATGTAGGGCAATTCCACTTTCAGTGGCCGTCAGTATTACAATGAAAATATTTTTCTTTATCAGCGGCCTTCTTCTTCAGTTCTGCCTTTTTTCCTTTCCTCTTTCCACCTTCTATTTTTTCACAGATTTCTTCTTCTTTCCGAAAAACTTTCTTTTGGAAGAAATCTATTTCATAGTAAGTATTGAGTCTTTAGAATCTTTCATAGAAAGCTCAGCAGTAACCAGCATATTCATAAGCTCGACCAGAGTATTCTAAAGTTTATGCATATAGTAGTTCATGATGAACTACCCATACGCATCAGTCAAGGATTGCAGAATTATATCATTCTGCAGATCCTGATCTAACTTCACTCCGAGCTTCTCAAGCTCTTCCAAGTTCTTGATCATCATCAGACAATAATCTTGGACTGATTGCCCATCATGCATTTTAGCCTTAAACTATCGTTTAGTGATCTTATATTTGACTGCACGACTTTGTTCACCAAATAATTCTTGCAAGTGAGTCAACATTTGGTGGGCAGTCTTGATATCTTCATGTTGATATTGAAGCTCATCAGACATCAAGCCCAACATGTAGTATCTGACCTTATTATTTTCATCCATCCATTTATCAAGAGACACTCTCTATTCAGCGGATGGATGAGCTGGTAAGGTGGAGGGATCCTAGTCCAATACATGAGTCAACTTCTTGGAACCCAAAATAATTTTTAAGTTTTGGAGCCAATCCTTGTAATTAGATCCAGTCAGTCTATGGATGTCCAAGATACAGGCTAGTGGATTGGATGCAGATATTTTTTTTTTCTATAGAAAGTCAAAGTTTCTAATTAGATTTTGTAATTAAGACTTGACCGATTTATTTAGGGGTTTGATTTTTAAACAAATTAGCTCCCACTATTTTCTTGGATCCCTACACTTCCTTTGTAAAGATGCAAAAATCTCCATAATTACTGATTTCTAGTGGGTGGTGCAGTCCCACAAACTGATTCATCATCTCACCTAACAGTTATTGGTGATGGGTTAGCCAATGAGTGAACAACTCTTGTCCAATGATTCTCTAATTATGGTCCACCCAGGCTTGGTCTCTAATTCATGAACCTCACCGTGTCTGAAATATTGATCCACTTCTTAGTTAAATCAGACCCATGATTTGCACAGATTGGATTTCTAATTGGATCTCTCATCGTATCTGAAATATTGAGCCTAATCCATCCTCCAGCCTGTAGCATCCAATGCCTAATAGATATGGTTGCATCTTCTCGGTGCAACTGAACCACTGTGACCAGCTAAGAATAATCAACCCCAGGAAGGGCCCTCATATCTATAATGGTGGATGACCTTAGACTTAATCTTTTCTTACGATGATTTGATTTAGGTCTCTTTAAACTTGACTTGACATAGCCATAACCATTATGACTAACCTAGTGGCATGGGTTAGCTTGGATTGTTAGCCACCTTAGATTTGGATTGAGCCGATAAATATAGTCAGGTAAGTGAGACCGGTGGAAAGGATATGCCATTAACTCGACAAGAATGCATTTGAGTCGAGTAGCTCCCAATTAAAAACTAGTCAGTCGTATCTGCCAGACTTACCATAGACACCAAATTATTGAGCCAGAACCAATCGAATTAGCCTATAATCTAGACTTTAACCACTGAGCCAAATTAGATCTTAACTTGATCGATCACTCATGTGACTCGACCTTAACCTAGACTTAAACCTATTAGGCTGATCGATTTAAGCACTCTTGATCCCATCTAACCAACTTTTGATTCGATTTAATCAACCGCTAGACCTAATTGAGCTACCCAAGTCCGAACCCAATTTTATGAATATGTCTTAGATCTAAAAATTCTAAATTTTAGACATAATATATTTTATAATCTTAATTCTTAATTAAGTTTAGGATTTATAAATAAAATATGTATATAAAATCTTAGGATTTCAGGATCTAGGATTTTGTAGAAAATAAGTTTTGAATTTCTAATTAAGGATGAATGCGCAGCACCCCTGCACATCATAAGAACACCCCATCGAATAGAAGGAATGGGCCATTAAACCCTGCTTCATTCTTATGATCGGATGGCCAAGGGTAACGCCTTAATCAGAAGCATAATAAATCTACAAAACTAGTTAGATCTACATCATATATCAATTAAAAAAATTGATTTAACTAAAAAAATGTTTTGCATACTTCTCATGTATCATATCATACATATTTTCAAATCTAAATTATGTCATAAATATCGAAAAAATAAAATTTAAAATTGATCATATCAAATTAAAATTTATTTTAGATAATTTTGTAGAACTATTCTACAACTAGTCTAAACATGCATCTATCATATCTTGTATGAACAAATTAAATAAATTTATTTTTTATTTTCTAAATTAAATTATAATATTTATAATATTAAAAAATAATAAATAAATAGATATAAAAATTATAATTAATTAAATTAAAATTATGATCATGTTAGACTACATGTAGAACAATTCTATTCCTAGTCTAGTCATGCATCTCATACATCTTAGATCTAGATTATTTAATTTTTAATTTTTTGATTTTAGATCTAATCACATCTCAAGTGATATCTAAAATTATCTAATTATTAAATCAAAAATAAATTAAAACTAGATCTAATAAATTTTGGAACCTGGCTCTGATATCAGTTGAAGGAAAAAATCTTATTTCTCGGATCAGGTTCGTTCAGATATGATTGAATCAAGAGAGATATTTCAAAAAATTTTCTCTAAAACCCTAATTAGATTTGAGACTTTTCAAATGTGATCTTATTGATCTAGTAAAATAAAAAAAATAAAAATTAAATTAAATCTAATTTAATTATATCTTTATTTTGGATAATCCAATTATCCTATGATGATCCCGATGTTTGCCTGAGGTTCTGGATGTAGCCACGCAAGCGCCTGGCCTCTATCAGTATCCACTTGGACAGGATCTAGAGATCTTCTCCTTCTCAATCAATCCTCCAAAAATCAAATATAGATCTGATTTTGAAGATCTTCAAAAACTCTTTGGAAGAACAATCATTGTCCCTTGTAGCAGTGCTGCCTTCTTCCTTTTCTATCGCCTTTCACTTGCTTGGATCGCACCTAACTCATGCCCAAAACCTCTCAGGTGTGGAGAGGAGAGAGAGGACCAGAGGGTGGCATGGAGGAGGAAGAAAAGCTTTGTGGCATGGGCTAAAAGCAGAAGCTTATTATTCTAGGTGCAGACAGGGTTTATATAAACCCTATTGCGCCATGTAGTGCCACATCATCCCGACCAATCAGGGTCCTTTATGCAATCAGATCTAAATCTGATTTATGGGATGACATCATCTAATCTAATCAGATTAGAGTCCCTCAAAACTCTCCTTATATGATGCCAAGACTGGGTCAAACAAGTCTTCTTGGCACCATCTAGGTTGATTCCCTAAAGCAACTGGAGTCCTATCTGTATGGGACTCCAAAACAAATCCTCATGGGGTGCATGCCTCCCTAGGCATGCACCCCTTGCCTGTCTACTTTTTAGCTAGGGGACAAGGGCCAAGGTTCTCTCCTATGGGTGCATGACACATGGGCAGATGTCAAAGTGTCAAAGGTCAATATTTGACCAAAGTCCAAAGACAAGATTTAGCAGGTGATAGAAAATGGCAGATATTATCTCAAATTTATTTTATAAATTAAGATAACCCATTCTGATCTAGACAAGCTCCAGTCAGATCAAGTAAAGGTTCTTGAGTGAGCCCAAATATATTTGACTCAGTCGAGATAAGTTTTAATGATTGCTGAAGAAGAATATTAGGCTCAATCATGTGCTAGCATGATTTCCTTGAACCTAATTGAATTTTATTCAAATCAATTGAACTGGGTTAATCCAATTGATGATATCCAGATCCAAACTCTTATTTGTATGACCCAGTTAGGTTTAGTTTCATATGGTAATGGAATATGCCATGATCTCTATCATCGACATCATCGAAACACCTTCTGATGGATCAGAACTTTTCTGATTAAGACAACTAGTATGATCGATCATCCAAATCATTCTAATTGCTTCCAGAATCCACCAGTAACGCCTAGCAGCATATGGAGGTAACCCATCAGAAATAAAGTGAACCACTCGGTGTAGTTACCTGTATGATTAAGTTCCTTTATCTGGAGCTCTAACCAGATTAGGGTTAAGGTGATCTCGTCAAACCCTAATATCCATCATATGAATTAATCATTTGATTCAAGTCCAATGTGAAAACCCTAATAGAAACTCTTTCTATTATTTCACTCTACCATGGCCATAGGCTTATGGACTTGATTCTCATGATCATCATAGGGCCGCTCCTCTTCTACCAAGGTAGATAGATCCCCTATTGGTGCAATCCAATTTCTACAAAGAACATGCTATAGCCAACATACACCTCAGAATTCTGAATGGCTAGGAGACTGAGTTATGGTGTAGTCAAAATATATTACCCTCAAGGTGAACTGTTGATGCACCTCAGGTCAAAGCACCAGACACACCACTATAGCTTTGAGCCAGTCATCGATGAGAAGGTAAACTTTCTCATGACTGCTCGAGGTAGTCATGCTCAGTGCTCTCGTTCTCTAACAAGTACCTATACTTTCGCTCTGGTGTCTCTACACCATAGACTTAAGACTCATCTATCCTAAAGAAGCGATCGTACACCAACCTTCCGGATCAATTACCATCTTCATGATGATCCTATGGTCGAAAGCATTTTATGAGTTAATAATGAAAATTTATATTTTAATTTTTAACTCTAAAAAATATGAACTATCATTGCCATTAACTCAAGGGATGTATCACAGATACTTTCAAATACACATTATGATAGAAAATAATCAATTTTATTATTTATAGTTAAAATTATAATTTTATCCTTAGAAGTGTATTACAAGTGTCAGCTAATTTGGCTTCAAGGGCACACATATCTAACACATATTTTCAAGAGTTAAAAATTTAAGACATGAATTTTCATTATTAACTCATAAAATGCTTTTGACCGTAGGATCATCATGAGGATGATAATTGATCCAAAAGGTTGTTGTACGATTGCTTCTTTTGGATAGATGAGTCTTGAATCTATGGTGTAGAGACACTGGAGTGAGAGTATAGGTATTCATTAGAGAATGAGGGTACTAAGCGTGACCACCTCGAGCAGTCATAAGAAAGTCTATCTTCTCGTCAATGACGCTCAAAGCTGCAGTAGTGTGTTTGGTCTTTGACCTAAGGTGCATCGACAATTTACCTTGAGGGTGTTATAGTCTTACTACACCATAACTCAGTCTCCTAGCCATTTGGAACCCTAAGATGTATGTTGGCTATAGCATGTTCATTGTAGGAATTGGATTGCACCAATAGGGGATCTATCTACCTCGATAGCTGAGGAGTAGCGCTATGATGATCATGAGAATCAAGTCCATAAGTTCATGGCCATGGTAGAGTGAAATAATAGAAAGAGATTCTATTAGAATTTTCACATTAGACTTAAATCGAATGATTAATTCATATGATGGATAATAGGGTTTGACGAGATCACCTTAACCCTAATCCGATCGAAGATCAAGATAGATGAACTTAATCACACAGGTAACTGCACCAAGAGGTTTGCTTTCAATTCTGATGGATTGCCACCATATGCTGCTAGGTGTCACTGGTAGATTTTGGAAGCAATTAGAATGATTTGGATGATCAATCATACTAATTATCTGAATCAAAAAAGTTCTGATCTATCAGAAGGTGTTTCGATGATGTCGATGATAGAGATCACGATATATCCCATTACCATACAGAATTGAACCTAACTAGATCACATAAACAAGAATTTTGATCTGGATATCATCAATTGGATTAACCCAATTCAATTAATTTGAATAAGATTCAATTAGGTTCAAGAAAATCGTGTTAGCACATGATTAAGCCTAATATTCTCCTTTAACAATCATTAAAGCATGTCTCGACTGAGCCAAATATGTTTGGGCTCACTCAGAAATCTTTACTTGGTCTAACTGAAGCTTGTCTAGGTCAAAAAAGGATTGTCTTAATTTATGAATAAATTTGAGATAACACCTGCCATTTTCCATCACCTGCTAAATCTTTTCTTCGGACATTGGTCAAATATTGACCCTGGACACTTAGACATCTGCCCATGTGTCATGCACCCATAGGAGAGGAACCTGGGGACTTGTCCCCCTGCTAAAAAGCAAACAGGAAAGGGGTGCATGCTTAGGGAGGCATGCACCCTATGAGGATAGAAGATGGAGTCCCATATAGATGGGACTCCAGTTGCTTTAGGGAATTAAATTAGGTGGCGCCAAGAAGACTTGTTTGATCAAGTCTTGGCACCACCTAAGAAGAGTTTTGAGAGTCTCTAATCTGATTAGATTAGATGATGTCATCCCATCAATCAGATTTAGATCTGATTGCACAAAGGATCATGATTGGCCAGGATGATGTGGCACTGCATGGCATAGCAATGTCTATATAAATCCTATTTGCGCTTAGAATGAAAGGATTCTGACTTTAGCCCTCGCCACATAGCCCCTCTCCCTCCTTCTCCATGCCACGCTCTGATCTTCTCTCTCTTCTCCATGCCCAAGGAACTTTGGGCATGAAGAAGGTGCGATTCAAGCAAGTGAAAAGCGCCAAGAAAGAAAGAAGACAGCACTGCTGCAAGAGACAATGACTGTTCTTCAAAAGTTATTTTGAAGACCTTAGAGATCAGATCTAGATCTGATTTTTGGAGGATTGATAGAGAAGGAGAAGATCTTCAGATCCTACCTGAGTGGATACTGGCAAAGGCTAGGTACTTGCGTGGCTACATCCAAAACCTTAAGCAAATATCGGGGTCATCATAGGATAATTAGATTACACAAAACAAAGGTATAATTAAATTATATATAATTTTTATTTTTATTTTTATTATCAATTTAGTAAGATTAGATTTGAGAAGTCTCAAATCTAATTAAAATTTTAGAGAAAAATTTTTGAAATATCCCTCCTGATCCAATTAGATCTGAACGAACCTGATCCAAAAAATAGATTTTTCCCTTCAACTGCTATCAGGGCCATGTTGCATAATTCACTAGATCTAATTTTAATTTATTTTTGATTTGATAATTAGATGATTTTAGATATCACATTAGATATGATTAGATCTAAAATTAAGAAATTAAAAATTAAATAATCTAGATCTAAGATGTATGAGATGCTTGACTAGACTAGGAATAGAATTATTCTATGTATAGTCTAGCATGATCATAATTTTAATTTGATTAATTATAATTTTTATATCTATTTATTTATTATTTTTTAATATTATAAATATTATAATTACATTTAAAAAATAAAAAATAAATTTATTTAATTTGTTCATATGAGATATGATAGATGCATGTTTAGACTAGTTATAGAATAGTTCTACAAAATTATCTAGAATAAGTTTTAATTTGATATGATCAAATTTAAATCTTAACTTTTAGATATTTATGAGATAATTTAGATCTAAAAATATGCATGATATGATACATGAGATGTATGCAAAACATGTTTTTAGTTAGATTAATTTTTATATATGTGATATATGATGTAGATCTAACTAGTTTTGTAGATTTATCATGTTTCTGATTAAGGTGTTCCCCTTGGCCGTCCTATCATAAGAATAAAGTAGGGTTTAAAGGTCCTCTCCTCCTATTTGATGGGGTGTTCTTTTGATGTGTAGGAATGCTGCACGTTCGACCTTAATCAAAAATAAAAAAAAACTTAATTTCTGCAAAACCCTAGATCCTGAAATTCTAGGATTTTATATAAATATTTTATTTATGAATCCTAAATTTAATTGAGAATTAAGATTATGAGCTCAATTAGATCTAAAATTGAGAATTTTTAGATTTAAGACATATTCATAAAATTGGGTTCGGGCTTGGATAGCTCAATTAGGTCTAGCAGTTGATCAAACTGAATCAAGAGTTGGTTAGATGGGATCAAGAGTACTTAAATTGACCAGCCTGATAGGATTATGTTTGGATCAAGGTCGAGTCACATAAGTGATCAATCGAGTTAAGATCTAATTAAGCTCAGTGGTTAGAGTCTAGATTGTAGGTTAACCCGATTGGTTCAAGCTTAATAATTTGGTGTCTAAGGTAAGTTTGGCAGATACGACCGACTGATTTTTAATTGAGAGCTACTCGACTCAAATGCATTCTTATCGAGTTAGTGGCATATCCCTTCCATCAGTCTCACTTACCTGGCCATATTTGTCGGCCTAGTCCTGGTCTAAGGTGGCTAATAATCCAAGCTAACCCATGCTACTAGGTTAGTCATAATGGTTATGGCTATGTCAAGTCAAGTTTAAAGAGACCTAAATCAAATCTTCCTAAGAAAAGATTAAGTCTAACATCTTCTACCATTGTAGATGTGTGGGTCCTTTTCAGAGTTGATTATTCTTGGTTGGTCATAGTGATTCAGTTGCACCAGAAAGATGCAACCATGTCTATTAGGCATTGGATGGATTGGGCTGGAGGATGGATTGGGCTTAATATTTTGGATATGGTGAGAGACCCAATTAAGAATCTAATCTATGCAAGTGGTGGGTCTGACTTAACTAAGAAGTGGATCAATATTCCAGACATGGTGAGATTCATGAATTAGAGACCAAGTCTGGGTGCACCATGATTAGAGAATCATTGGACAAGAGTTGTTCACTCATTGGCTAACCCATCACCAATAACTGTTAGGTGGGTTGATGAGTCAGTTGGTGGGACTGAGCCACCCACTAGAAATCAGTAATCATGGAGATTTTTGCATCTCTATAGATGGAGTGTAGGGATCCGAGAAAATAGTGGAAGCTAATTTATTTAAAAATCAAACCGCTAAATAAATTGGTTAAGTCTTAATTACAAAATCTAACTAGAAATTTTGACTCTCTACATAAAAAAAAATATCTACGTCCAACCCACTAGCACGTATCTTGGACACCCATAGACTGATCGAACCTAATTACAAGGATTGGCTCTAGAACTTCAAAATTGTTTTGAGTTTCGAGAAGTTGACTCATGTATTAGACCAGGATCATCCCACCTTATCAACTCGTCCGTCCGCTAAACAGAGAGCATCTCTTGACAAATAGATGGATGAAGATAATAAGGTCAAATACTACATATTGGGCTCAATGTCTGATGAGCTTCAGCACTAACATGAAGATATCAAGACTGCCCACCAAATATTGGCTCACCTGCAAGTGTTGTTTGGTGAACAGAGTCGCGCAGCCAAATATCAAGTCACTAAATGACTATTTAAGGATAAAATGCAAGATGGGCAGTCAGTCCAAGATCATTATCTGATGATGATCAAGGACTTGGAAGAGCTTAAGAAGCTCAGAGTGAAGTTAGACCAGGATCTGCAAAATGATATAATTTTCCAATCCTTGATTGGTGCATATGGGTAGTTCATCATGAACTATCGTATGCATAAACTTCAGAATACTCTGACCGAGCTTATGAATATGTTGGTTACTACTGAGCTTTCTATGAAAGATTCTAAAGGCTCAGTACTTGCTATGGAACAGACTTCTTTCAAGAAAAAGTTTTTTGGAAAGAAGAAGTCTATGAAAAAATAGAAGATGGAAGGTCGAAAGAAAAAGAAGATAGAGCTGAAGAAGAAAGCAGCTGACAAAGAAAAGTATTTTCATTATAATACTAACGGCCACTGAAAGCGGAACTATCCTATATACTTTGCCATCCAGAAGAATAAGAAGAAGACAGGTCCTTCTAAAGGTATGCTCGTTATTGAATCTAACCTTACAATTTCTTCTGCATCTAGTTAGGTGCTTGACTCTGGTTCTAGTGCTCATTTGTACACTTCCATGCAAGATCTTGAAAATAGCAGGAGGCTGAGGGATGGTGAGATGATCCTACACATTAAAAATGGAGCAAGGATTTCTATTGTGGTCGTAGAAACCTACCCTTTTTGACTACCGTCTGGCTTAGATTTAGTACTTAGGGATTATTATTATGTGGCTGCTGCAAGCAGAAATTTGATTTTTATTTCATGTTTAGCATAAGAAGACTATGTAATTAGTTTTCTTAAGGACCATTATAATATTCTTTATGAAAGAAATAAAATTGCAAGTTGTTTTCTTATTAACAATCTTTACCAGTTATATATTGATGTATCTGTCTTTAATATCGAGCAAAATGTAAATGCCATAAGATCAAAATGACCCAGGGATAGTCCAAACGATAGGTATCTATGGCACCTAAGGCTTAGTCATATAGCAGAAGATAGGATTAACAAATTAGAGAAAATTAGGCTATTGAGTCCATTCACTTCTGAGTCATATCCAATTTATGAATCATGTCTTAATGGCAAAATGACTAAGCTCCCTTTTGTAGGACATGAGAAAAGGGCCATGGAACTACTTGCCCTAGTACATACTGATGTGTGTGGCCCATTTGATGTGCCGGCTAGAGGCAACATTAACTACTTCATAATCTTTACCAATGATTTATCTCGGTATGGATATGTGTATCTTATGAGACACAAGTCTGAAGCCTTTAAAAAGTTTAAGAAATTCAAACATGAAGTTGAAAAGCAAACTAAAAAATCTATTACGGTTCTTCAATCAGATCGAGGAGGTGAATACCTTAGTCAAAAATTCCTAAACTATCTCAAGCAAAATAGCATAGTCTCTAAATGGACTCCACTTGGAATATCTTAACTCAATGAAATTTCAGAATGGAGGAATTAGACCCTATTAGATATGGTCCGATCCATGATGAGCTTCATAGGCCTTCCTAATTTTATTTGAGGACATAGTCTATTAAGTACTATATTTTTACTGAATAGGGTTCCCTCTAAAACCATTCCTACCACACCGAATGAGATATAGCATGGTAAGAAATCAAGTCTAAGTCATCTCAGAATTTGGGGTTGTCCGGCTCATGTCAAAAGACAACAAGCGGCCAAGTTAGACTATAGGTCCTTTAGAGCTCGATTCATAGGATATCTAAAGAGTCATTAGGATATTATTTCTACATTCCAGAAGATCACAATGTGATTGTGAGTCGGCAAGCCATCTTTCTTGAAAAATAGTTTATTCAAGATGGTGGCATTGGAAAGCAGATCAAGCATGAGGAGAAAATCTCACAAGAGCAATGAGCTAAGGATCCTATGGAACCAAATTAGGTTGAGCCAATACAATTACTACCTCCACCTCATAGATCGAAAAGGTTTTTTCATCCCCCTGAGAGGTACTTAGGTACTATTTTAGAGGAAGTAGAGAAAATATTTCTCATAGGTAATAAGGTTCATGATGATGATCCCAAAACCTATGATGAGGTGATATCGGATATTGACTTCAAAAAATGGTTAGAAGCAATGAAGTCAGAAATTGACTCGATGCACTCAAACCAAGTCTGGACCTTGGTAGATCCATCAGAAGGTATAATACCTATTGGGTGTAAATGGATCTATAAGAGAAAGATTGATGTAGATGGGAATGTGGAGACATTCAAAGCTAGATTAGTGGTGAAAGGGTATAATCAGCACGAAGAAATTGACTATCAGGATACCTTTTCGTCAGTAGCCATGCTAAAATTCATCCGCACATTGCTTGCTGTTGCAGCCTATATCGATTATGAAATATGGCAAATGGATGTGAAAATGGTGTTCTTAAATGGATACCTTGAGGAAGATATCTATATGGAACAGTCACTAGATTTCACATCCAGTGATGTTGATCACAAAGTATGCAAGCTGCAAAGGTCCATATATTGACTTAACCAAGCATCTCAGAGCTGGAATACTCATTTTAATGATATGATCAAATTATTTGGTTTCATCAAGAATGAAGAGGAACCATGTATTTTCAAAAAGATCAGTGGAAGCGCTATTATCTTTCTCGTACTATACGTGGATGATATCCTCCTTATTAGGAATGATATTTTCATGTTGACCATAGTTAAAATATGGTTATCTAAAGAATTCTCCATGAAAGACCTAGGAGAAGCATCCTTTATTCTAAAAATTAACGTCTATAGAAATAGAAACGAATAGGCTGCTAGGTCTTTCATAGAAGATGTACATAGAGGAAGTGCTAAAGAGGTTTAGCATGGAAAACTTCAAGAGGGGATTGGTACCCTTCAGACATGGCATTCATCTCTCCAAGAAAATGTGTCCCAACACACCTGAGGAGATTGAACGCATGAGCAAGATCCCTTATGCTTTAGCAATAGGGAGTCTCATGTATGCCATGTTATATACGACCTGATATAGCCCATGCTGTGAGTGTCAAGAGCAGATATCAATCGATTTTAGATGAAGAACACTGGATTTCTATGAAATGTATCCTTAAATACTTAAGAAGAACTAAGGATATGATGTTGGTCTTTGATAATGGAGAACTCCAAGTCCAGGGATATACAGACGCAGATTTTATGTCCGATATAGATGATCGAAAGTCAACATCTGGGAGTCTATTTGTGTGTAGTGGTGGTGCTATTAGCTGGAAGAGTTCCAAGCAGACAATGATAGTAGATTCCACCATGGAAGTAGAGTATACCACTACGTCAGAAGCTGTGAAGGAGGCATTCTAGCACAAGAAGTTCATAGCAAAGATTGGAGTGATGCCATCAAATGCTATTCCTCTATACTGCGATAATAATGGTGCCATAGCCCTAGCTAAGGAGCCGAGGTCTCACTAGAAATCCAAGCACATCAAGCGGCGATACCACCTCATCCGCGATTACCTTAAGAAAGGTTACATCGAGGTCAAGAGACTCAACTCTGCAGACAATGCGGCAAACCTACTTACAAAGCCGTTGGGCCAGTAGAAGATCGAAGCCCATCTTAAGAAGATGGGACTTAGATTTGTAGCCAATTGACTTTAGGTCAAGTGGGAGTTTGTTAGATATGTTTGTGCCCTAGAAGCCAGATTGGCTGACACTTGTAATACACTTCTAAGGATAAAATTATAATTTTAACTATAAATAATAAAATAAATTATTTTCTATCATAGTGTGTATTTGAAAGTGTCTGTGATACATCCCTTGAGTTAATGGTAATGATAGTTCATATTTTCAAGAGCTGAAAATTTAAGACATGAATTTTCATTATTAACTCATAAAATGCTCTGACCGTAGGATCATCATAAGGATGGTGACTGATCTAGAAGGTTGGTATACGATCACTTCTTTTGGATAGATGAGTCTTGAATCTATGGTGTAGAGACATCGGAGTGAGAATATAGATACTCGTTAGAGAATGAGGGCACTAAGCATGACCACCTCGAGCAGTCATGAGGAAGTCTACCTTCTCGTCAATGATTGGCTTGAAGCTGCAGTACTGTGTCTGATTCTTTGACCTGAGGTGCATCGATAATTTACCTTGAGGGTGTTATAGTTTGACTATACCATAACTCGGTCTTCTAGCCATTCGAAACCCTATGGTGTATGTTGGCATAGCATGTTCATTATAGGAATTGGATTGCACCAATAGGAGAACTATCTACCTCGATAGATGAGGAGTAGCCTATGATGATCATGAGAATCGAGTCCATAAGCCCATAGCCATGGCAGAGTAAAATAATAGAAAGAGTTTTTATTAGGATTTTCATATTGGACTTGAATCGAATGATTAATTCATATGACGGATATTAGAGTTTGATGAGTTCACCTTAACCCTAATCTGATTGGAGCTCAAGATAGAGGAACTTAATCGCATAGGTAACTACACCGTGAGGTTCGCTTTCAGTTCTAATGGGTTGCTACCATATGCTGTTAGGTGTCACTGGTGAATTTTGGGAGCAATTAGAATGATTTGGATAATCGATCATACTAATTGTCTGAATCAAAAATGTTCTGATCCATTGGAAGGTATTTCGATGATGTCGATGATAGAGATTACGATATATCCCGTTACCATACAGAACTGAATCTAACTGGGTCACACAAATAAGGATTTGCATCTGGATATCATCAATTGGATTAACCTAGTTCAATTGATTTGAATAAGATTCAATTAGGTTCAAGAAAATCAAGCTAGCACACGATTGCGCCTATTGTTCTCTTTTAACAATCATTAAAGCTTGTCTCGACTGAGCCAAATGTGTTTGGGCTCACTCAGAAATCTTTACTTGGTTTGACTAGAGCTTGTCTAGGTTAGAAAAGCATTGTCTTAATTTATGAGATAAATTTGAGATAACACCAATTATTTTCCATCACCTGCTAAATCTTGTCTTCGAACATTAGTCAAATGTTGACCCTAGACACTTAGACATCTACCCATGTGTCATGCACCAATAGGAGGGAACCTAGAGACTTGTCCCCTTGCTAAAAAGTTGATAGGCAAGGGGTGCATGCCTAGGGAGGTGTGCATCCCATGAGGATAGAAAATGGAGTCCCATACAGATGGGACTCGAGTTGCTTCAGGGAATTAAATTAGGTGGCACCAAGAAGACTTGTTTGACCCAGTCTTGGTGCCACCTAAGGAGAGTTTTGAGGGTCTCTAATCTGATTGGATCAGATGATGTCATCCCATCAATCAAATTTAGATCTGATTGTATAAAAGGCCATGATTGATCAGGATGATGTGGCACTGTATGGCGCAGCAGGGTCTATATAAACCCTATCTGCACCTAGAATGAATGGATTCTGACTTTAGCCCATGCCACATAGCCCCTCTCCCTCCTTCTCCATGCCATCCTCTAAT
This sequence comes from Cocos nucifera, assembly GCA_006176705.1. Taxonomy (NCBI): domain Eukaryota; kingdom Viridiplantae; phylum Streptophyta; class Magnoliopsida; order Arecales; family Arecaceae; genus Cocos; species Cocos nucifera. The sequence goes on along the minus strand of QRFJ01002999.1, from coordinate 131,147 downwards.
CCTCTCTGTCCTCTCCATGCCCAAGGGACTTTGGGCATGAAGAAGATGCAATCCAAGCAAGTGAAAGGCACCAGGAAAGATAGAAGGTAGCACTACTGCAAGAGACAACGACTGTTCTTCAAAAGCCATTTTGAAGACCTTCAAGATCAGATTTAAATCTAATTTTTGGAGGATTGATAGAGAAGGAGAAGATCTTCAGATCCTACTCAAGTGAATACCAGTAGAAGCTAGGCACTTGCATGGCTACATCCAGAACCTCAGGCAAACATCGAGATCATTATAGAATAATTAGATTATCTAAAATAAAGGTATAATTAAATTAGATTTAATTTTTATTTTTATTTTTATTATTAGATTAATAAGATTAGATCTGAGAAGTCTCATATCTGATTAGGATCTTAAAGAAAAATTTTTGAAATATCCCTCCTTATCCAATCAGATCTGAACAAATCTGATCCAAAAAATAGGTTTTTTCCTTCACATCTATGGGTAGGTTCTTTAACTAATTATTTCTCCAAATAACTTCTAGTAATTTAATTTTATCCCATAAATCTAATCAGTAGGCTTTGGCCTCCTCTGCAAGGATCTGATTAGGTCCAACTATTAACATGACTATACTTGGTGCATCAAACCAATGAATGATTAAGCCCAACATTGGTTGGTCAACCTAACCATCATTAGAGAGATACTTTCAAGTCATCAAATTATGAATGATAATTCTATTAGTCAATAAGCACCAGGCCTTTGGGCCTCTAATGATTATTGAGCTAATGGACCCATTATCATCCAACTTAATGGGAGGCTATGACTCAGTTATCTCCATAATTTTGTTATTTTAAGAACCTAATAATTTTAGAGGATTTAAAAATTATTAGTGATTTAACGATTGAGAAGATATGGATCAATTTGCTCCCATTGACTTCACCAAGTCAAATCCTTCCACTGACTTCTCAAGTCATTGATGAGGATTAGAATCAATTATGGTCCATAGGCACCTAAATCAGTCCACTGAATAAAATTAGTCTCATTGATTTTCTATATGACATGGGTTAGCAGGAATCATTGAACAACCTAATCAAAAGCTGATTAATCATATTAGTCAGGTAAGTGAGATCGGTAGAAAGGTCCACCAAAGCTTGCCTTAGATACCATCAGAAATGGCCAGGTAAGTAGGCTACCAATTAAAAACCATCAGTCAGGGAATGCTAGACTTACCTTAGATACCAATCCATTTGTCAGTTTTGATTTGATCTACCTAAAGACTTGGACTCGACCACTGAGCCATGATCGGTATCCATTTCTTAGATATATGTACTTTGATCAATTACAACTATTGAATTGATCTATAGAAAAGAAATGACCTAATATTAATTAACTATTAATTAAGTTTGATCAATTTCTTAACTTAGTCCATATTTAATCTAACCCTAGGTCTAACCCAGTTAATGATCCGATCAAAGCAAACCCATTACCCTTTAACCCATGATTTATGAAATTATCATAGGATCTTCAAATTACAAACCTAGATCCTAAACAATTACTTAATTCTTAATTAAGTTCAAGGCTTATGGGTTGGGGTTTGGAACCTCAGAACTAATTTTTGATTTGATCATTTGAAACATTTTCAAAGTGTAAACAATTTACACTGAATCACATTTACTTAATGGTTTTAGATCTGATTTGTTTCAATGTTTAGATCATGTCCTAGAGTTTCAAATTTAGGATTTTACAGAAAGCAAGTTTACAATTTAAATTTTATAAAATATATATGTCATACATATACATTCTAGATTCAAAAAAAATTCTACATATCAACATATGCAACATCAGGATCTATATTTAAAACATGAAACATATTATATAGATCTTATCTAAATGATCAAAATCAGATCATAAACAAATCAATATTAGATTTAAAATATAAAAATAAATCATAAAACATTTTAGATCTTATCTAATATATTTATGATCTAGGTTTTTCAGATCGGTATATACTAGAACAACCTCTCCACTGTAAGGGGTAAACCTTATAGCAGGACAATCTTATAATCAATATGTACGATACGATATTATTTAGATTTAATCTAAATAATTTAAAATAGATTAAATATCTATTTATTTTATATTTAAAATTAAAAAATTAAATCATAAATTTACTTAGATCTAATCTAACTTATTCACGATTCAAAAAATTTAGATCAGCACATACTAGGACAACCTTTTCATTGTAAAGGGTTAATCTTACAATATGATAACCTTATGTCAGCATGTGCAATCTTTAATTTTTATTTTCAAATTTATTTTAAATCATGCATGATTATATCATAAAAGAATCTAGATGCTTTGATACCACTGTTAAAAAATATCTACGATTTCATGCATATATTTCAAAATTTTTTTCGAAATTGGATGCCACGTAAGACATAGATTAAACTATTTAATCTAATAATACATATGATCTAATACTAAATCCTACATCTAGAACCTATGACATATCAAGATGCAATCATAAATCTAAAACAAAAATTAGGTTGGTATTGATCATATTAATACCATAGAACTAGAACTATTCTAGAAATCCTAGATCATATCTAGGTCAAGAAAAGATCCAATCTCTTATCTTCATATGCCTCAAGAACACTGTAGTCAATTTCATTATTGTCCTTATTTCTTGGAGCCACACAATGCATCTGGGCTCTATAGGTTGTCCACACAAAGTTGTTACTTTGATTGAAGGTTCGTCGAACGAAGATCCACTTGAAGTGCTAGCTTCTCGCGGATCCCTCCTAATGATCAATCTAAAAAATTATATTTGGATCTCTTGGACACTCCAAGAGATAAAGATTAGAAGGAGGATTAAGGGAGAAGTCCAACCATTAGATCTTTCAAAAATAAAAAACATAAAAACTTGAATAAAGATCATAAAGAGAAGACACATCTCTTCAGGACATCAACCATTGATGTCCTAAATAGATCTACAAACTTTGACAAGAGGAGACCTTCACCCCTAGTATTTTCCCATACTATTTCTCTATTTCTCAATAATTTTTCTCCTGAAAAATCCTATAAAAATTGAGAAGAAAAATTTTCTCAAAGAAATCCTAAGTGAAGATCATCTTCTCTTCTTTTCTTCTCATTAGGATATGATCATATCATGTCCAAAAGAAATCTTAATGCCCTAACAACTTAGAGCATTAATCCTCCCATGCCCTCTCTCTTTTGTTCTTTGATTTTTTAGTGAAAAAAATCTTACAAAAGATAGAAAAGAAAATTTCAGAAATAAATCCTAAAGAGAAGACCTTCTTCTCTCCCTTTGTTCTCATCAAGACATGAACCTTTCACGTCCTAATGTGACCACCATGCCCAAATCACTGAAGCACCAAAACTTCCCATGCCTTCTCTCTTTTTTTCTCTACTTTTTGCATGGAATAATACCAGGTTTCTTATAACCCCCTTCAAGAGAATAGGAGGCACCACATATATAGGGAAAGACTAGGTCAAAAGACCTAGTAAAACAAGGAAGTTAGAGGGGCATCCAAGAGTTGGATGCCTCCCCCTAATTTTTGGGCATGAGGATCAGCAACCGAATGCACAAAAGAAACAAAAAATGGTGACAAGAAGAAATTGTGGGCATGAGAGAAAAAATTTCAAAGGGAAAGGAGAAGAATTTTAACAAATTAAAATTCTTACTTAGTTTGACTTATTCAAACTAACCTCCAAATAAGACCAAGTCAAATTTTATTCCAAATAGCCAGATATTGGGCATGGAAAAGCTTTCTTGGGCATAGGAAATATAAGTAGACATCAAGAAATAAAACCAAAAGGTGGGCGTGGGGGTTTCTTCTTAGGCGCAATGGAATAGGATGAGTCCTAGTCCAACTAAGACTCTCCAATGTAGACTAGATCAAAGCCCAATTTAAATCTTACTTAAATCAAATTAAATGCAACCCAATTAAGGATAATCCTCATCCATCTAGAAATCTAATTAAATTAGATTAAATCAAAATTTAAATATGATTTAAATCTTAAATCAATTAGGAATTAGGTGCACTCAAGTCTTAGTCTAACAAGAAATTATTTTTCTCTTGAAATTAACTAATCTAATAAACTAATTAGACTTAATCCAATTAAATTCAAATCAATTCTAATTGAATCTAATTTAATTAAACTTTATTTTAGCCTTATTGCTCAATTAGATTGAGTTAATTTGCAATCCAATTCCTAATCGATCCTCCTACATGAAGGGAAATCCTGATTTCCCTGACCAGGTTCGTTCAGATCTGATCAGATCAAGAGATATATTTCAAAAATTTTTTCTCTTAGATCTGTATCAGATCAGGGATGCTTCAGATCTGATTCTTATTTATTTAATAAAAATTAAATGAAAAGGATAAATTAAATCACATTCAATTTACCTGAATAGGGTAATCCTATTACCCTGTTGATGATCCTGTTTGCAGCGGAAGGTTCTGGATCAAGCCACGCAAGCGCCTGGCCTCTACCGGTATCCACTCGGGCTGGATCTGGAGATCCTCTTCTTCTCTATCACGCCTCCAAAAATCAGATCTGGATCTGATCTGGAGGATCTTCAAAACTCCTTTTGAAGATCTGCAGTCGTCCTTTCGCAGCAGCGCAGCCTTCTTGCTTTTGATCGCCTTTTTCTTGATCTAAATCGCACCAATCCAAATCCAAAACACTTTTGGACGTGGAGAGCAAGGGGAGAAGAGAGTATGGCATGGAGAAAGAGGGAGAGAGGCAGCCTTGGGGCGTGGGAAGATTGCTTCTTTTTTTACTTCTTGATTATTTTTCACTTGGGCGCAGGGTCTTATTATATAGACTAAGCGTGATCCAACTCCTCTTCCTCCCAACCAATCACAACCCTTTGTGAAATCAGATCTAAATCTGATTGGTGGGAATAGAGACCCCTGGATTCCTCCTTAGAGGGTGCCTAAGACCAGTCAAAGTTGGTTCTTAGAAGAACTCTAATTGGAATCCAAAAAGGAGATGGAGTCCTTGTCCAACAAGGACTCCTAGGCGCCTCCTACTTGGGCTCACGCCACCCTTGGCGTGCGCCCTTCTCCTTGCCAGGTTCTGGCAGGGGGACAAGCCCCCACCAGCTCTCCAATAGGTGCATGACATGTGGTCAAAAGTCAAAGGTCAATGGTCAACGTTTGACCAGTCAAAGGTAGACTTTTGACCAAAGTCAAAGAACAAGAAATGGCAGGTGACCAAAAATGGCAGGTAATGTCTTATAAAATAAGACAACCTTTTCTGACTTGGACAACCTCCAGTCAGACCATATGAAGGCCTCTGATTGAGCACAAACTCCTTTGGCTCAGTCAGGACAACTTATTTATGATAGTAAAAGAAGAACGTTAGGTTCAATCGAGTGCTAGCACGATTTCCTTGAACCTAATTGAATCTCATTCAGATCAATTGAACTAGATCAGTTCAATTGATGATCACCAGATTCAAACCCTTGTTTGTGTGACCCAGTTAGGTTCAGTTCTGTATGGTAATGGGATATGTCATGATCTCTATCATCGACATCATCGAAACTCCTTTCGATGGATCAGAACTCTTCTGATTCGAACAGCTAGAATGATCGATCATCTAAATCATTCTAATTGCTCCCAAAATCCACCAGTGACACCTAGCAGTATATGGTGGCAACCCATCAGAGCTGAATGCGAACCTCTTGGTGCAGCTACCTGTGTGATTAAGTTCTTCTATCTTGAGCCCCGATCAGATTAGGGTTAAGGTGAACTCGTCAAACCCTAGTCTCTGTCATATGATGTAATCATTCGATTCGAGTCCAATGTGAAAATCTAAATAGAAACTCTTTCTATTATTTCACTCTGCCATGGCCATGGGCTTCTGGACTTGATTCTCATGATCATCATAGGGCTGCTCCTCTACCACCGAGGTAGATAGATTCCCATCTTGATGCAATCCAGTTCCTACAATGAACATGCTATAGCCAACATACACCTCAGGGTTCCATATGGCTAGGAGACCGAGTAATGGTGTAGTCAAACTATAACACCCTCAAGGTGAACTGCCGATGCATCTCAGGTCAAAGAACCAGACACACTACTGCAGCATCGAGTCAGTCATTGACGAGAAGGTAGACTTCCCTAATGACTACTCGAGGTGGTCACGCTCAGTGCCCTCGTTCTCTAACGAGTACCTGTACTCTCGCTCCGGTGTCTCCACACCGTAGACTCAAGACTCATCTACTAAAGAGAAGCGATTCGTACACCAACCTTCCGGATCAATCACCATCCTCGTGATGATCCTATGGTCGGGAGCTGTTTATGAGTTAATAATGATTATTCATGTCTTAAATTTTCAACTCTTGAAAATATGAATTATCATTACCATTAACTCAAAGGATGTATCACAGACACTAAATACACATGTGTGATAGAAAATAACCCATTTATTAATTATAGTCAAAATTATAATTTTGCCCCTAGAAGTGTATTACAAGTGTCAGCCAATTCTGGCTTCTAGGGCACATATATCTAACAATCTCCCACTTGTCCTAAAGCCAATTGGCTACAAGTCTAAGTCCCATCTTCTCAAGGTGGGCTTCGATCTTCTGCTGGCCCAACGGCTTTGTAAGTGGGTCTGCCACATTATCTGCGGAGTTGACTCTCTTGACCTCAACGTAACCTTTCTCAAGGTAATCGCGGATGAGATGATATCGCCGCTCAATGTGCTTGGACTTCTGGTGAGACCTCGGCTCCTTAGCAAGGGCTATGGCGCCATTGTTGTCGCAGTAAAGAGGAATGGCATCTGATGGCATTACTCCAATTTCTGCAGCAAACTTCTTGTACCAGAATGCTTCCTTTGCAGCCTCTGATGCAGCTATATATTCTGCTTCCATGGTGGAATCTGCTATCACAGTTTGCTTGGAACTCTTCCAGCTGACAGCTCCACCATTGCACACAAACAGACTTCCAGATGTCGACTTTCGATCATCTATATCGGACATGAAGTCCGAGTCTGTGTATCCCTGGACTTGGAGTTCTCCATTACCAAAGACCAACATCATATCCTTAGTTCTTCTCAAGTACTTAAGGATACATTTCACAGAAGTCCAGTGTTCTTCACCTGGATTTGACTGATATCTGCTTGTGACACTCACAGCATGGGCTATATCAGGTCGTGTACATAGCATGGCATACATGAGGCTCCCTATTGCAGAAGCATAAGGGATCTTGCTCATGCGTTCTATTTCCTCAGGTGTGCTGGGGCACATCTTCTTGGAAAGATGAATACCATGTCTGAAGGGTATTAATCCCCTCTTAGAGTTTTCCATACTAAACCTCTTTAGTACTTCCTCTATGTACATCTTCTGTGAAAGTCCTAGCATCCTATTCGGTCTATCCCTATAGACCTTAATTCCTAGAATAAAGGATGCTTCACCTAGGTCTTTCATGGAGAATTCCTTAGACAACCACATCTTGACTGATGTCAACATGGGAATATCATTCCCAATAAGGAGGATGTCATCCACGTACAATACGAGGAAGACAACAGCGCTCCCACTGACCCTTTTGAAAACACATGGTTCCTCTTCGTTTTTGATGAAACCAAACTTTTTGATCACATCATTGAAACGAGTGTTCCAGCTCCGAGATGCTTGCTTAAGTCCATATATGGACCTTTGCAGCTTGCAAACCTTGTGATCAGTATCACTGGATGTGAAACCTAGCGGCTGTTCCATATAGATATCTTCCTCAAGATATCCATTTAGGAATGCCGTTTTCACGTCCATTTGCCATATTTCATAATCGAAATAGGCTGCAACAGCAAGCAATGTGCGGATGGATTTTAGCATAGCTACTGGGGAAAAGGTATCCTGATAGTCAATGCCTTCACGTTGACTATAACCTTTTGCCACCAGTCTAGCCTTGAATGTCTCCACATTCCCATCTGCACCAATCTTTCTCTTGAAGATCCATTTACACCCAATAGGTACTATACCTTCTGGTGGATCTACCAAGGTCCAGACTTGGTTTGAGTGCATCGAGTCGATCTCTGACTTCATTGCCTCAAGCCATTTCTCGGAGTCGATATCTGATATCGCCTCGTTGTAGGTTTTGGGATCATCACCATGAGCACCATTACCTATGAGGAACATTTCCTCTATATCCTCTGAAATAATACCTAAGTATCTTTCAGGGGGACGGGAAACTCTTTCCGATCTACGAGGTGGAGGAGGTAGTGTTCTTATTGGCTCAACCTGATTTGGTTCCACTTGGTCCTTAGCTCTTTCTGCTTGTGAGACTTTCTCATCAAGCTTAATCTGCTTTCCAATGCCACTATCTTGAATAAACTATTTTTCAAGAAATATGGCATGTCGACTCACAATCACATTGTGGTCTTCTGGAATGTAGAAATAGTATCCTAATGACTCTTTAGGATATCCTATGAATCGAGCTCTAAAGGACCTAAACTCTAACTTGTCCGCTTGTTGTCTTTTGACATGAGCCGGACAACCCCAAATTCTGAGATGACTCAGACTTGGTTTCTTACCGTGCCATATCTCATACGGTGTGGTAGGAACGGTTTTAGAGGGAACCCTATTCAGTAGATAGATTGAAGTTAACAATGAATGTCCCCAAAGAAAATCTGGGAGGTCTGTGAAGCTCATCATGGATCGAACCATATCCAATAGAGTCCGATTTCTCCGTTCTGAAACCCCGTTGAGTTGAGGTGTTCCTGGTGGAGTCCATTGAGAGACTATGCCATTTTCCTTAAGATAGTCTAGGAATTCCCGGCTAAGGTATTCACCTCCTCGATCTGATCGAAGAACCTTAATGGGTTTTCCAGTTTGTTTTTCTACTTCATGTCTGAATTCTTTGAACTTTTCAAAAGGCTTCAGACTTGTGTCTCATAAGATACACACATACCCATACCTAGACAGATCATCGGTAAAGGTAATGAAGTAGACAAAATTGCCTCTAGCCGGCACATCGAATGGGCCGCACACATCAGTATGTACTAGGGCAAGGAGATCTGTGGCCCTCTCCCCATGTCCAACAAAAGGGAGTTTAGTCATTTTGCCTTGAAGACAAGATTCACAAGTTGGATATGACTCAAAAGTCAATGGACTCAATAGCCCATTTTTCTCCAATTTGTTAATCCTATCTTCTGCTATATGACCTAATCTCAGGTGCCATAGATATCTGTCGTTTGGACTATCCCTAGGTCGTTTGGCATTCACGTTTTGCTCGATAGTTAAAACAGGTACATCAATATGTAACTGATAAAGACCATTAATAAGGAAACCATTTGCAATTTTATTTCTTTCATAAAGAATGTTACAATGGTCCTTAAAGAAGGTGATCACATAACCTTCTTGTGCTAAGCATGAAACAGAAATCAAATTCCTGCTAGCTGCAGGCACATAATAACAGTCTTTTAAAACTAAGTCTAAACCAGATGGTAATCGAAGAGGGTATGTTCCCACGGCTACTGCAGCAACTCTTGCTCCATTACCGACGCGTAGGATCATGTCTCCATCCCTCAGCCTCCTGCTATCCTCAAGACCCTGCATAGAAGTGCACAGATGAGCACTAGAACCAGAGTCAAGCACCCAACTGGATGCAGAAGAAACCGTAAGGTTAGACTCAATAACGAGCATACCTCCAGAAGGACCTTCCTTCTTGTTCTTTAGGGTGGCCAGGTAAGTAGGGCAGTTCCGCTTCCAATGGCCGTCGCTGTTGCAATGGAAACACTTTCCTTTGCCATCGACCTTCTTCTTCGGTTCTGCCTTCTTCTTCTTTGATCCTTCTACCTTTTGCTTTTTCACAGACTTCCTTTTCTTTCCATAAGACTTTCTTTTGGAAGAAGTCCGTTCCATAGCAAGAACTGAGCCTTTAGAACCTTTCATAGAAAGCTCAGCGGTAACCAGCATATTCATCAACTCGGCCAAGGAATTTTGAAGTTTATGCATGTGGTAATTCATGATGAATTGCCCATATGCATCAGTCAAGGATTGCAGAATAATATCATTCTGCAAGTCCAAGTCCAACTTCACACCGAGCTTCTCAAGCTCTTCCATGTCCTTGATCATTGTCAGACAGTGATCTTGGACTGACTGCCCATCACGCATCTTAGCCTTAAAAAGTCGTTTCGTGACTTGATATTTGGCTGCGCGACTCTGTTCACCAAACATCTCCTGCAGGTGAGCCAACATTTGGCGAGCAGTCCCGATATCTTCATGTTGGCGCTGGAGCTCATCAGACATCGAGCCCAACATGTAGTATCTGGCCTTATTGTCTTCGTCAATCCATTTTTCCAGAGACGCTCTCTGTTCAGTGGATGGACGAGCTGGTAAGGTGGGAGGGTCCTGGTCCAAAACATGTGTTAACTTCTCGGAACCCAAAACAATTTTGTAAGTTCCTGAGCCAATCTTTATAATTGGGTCCAGTCAGTCTATGTGTGTGTCTAGGATACGTGCCTAGTGGGTTGGACGCAGACATTTTTCCTGTAGAGAGTCAAAGATTCTAGTTAGATACTGTAATTTTGACTTGACCAATTTGTTTAGGGATTTTATTTTTAAACAAATTAGCTCCCACTATTTTCTCGGATCCCTACACTCCCTCTGTAGAGATGCGAAAATCTCCGCGATTGATGATTTCTAGTGGGTGGTGCGGTCTCACCAACTGACTCATCACCTCACCTAACAGTTATTGGTGATGGGTTAGCCAATGAGTGAACAACTCTTGTTCAATGATTCTCTAATCATGGTGCACCCAAACTTGGTCTCTAATTCATGAATCTCACCGTATCCGGAATATTGATCCACTCCTTAGTTAAGTCAGACCCACCATTTGCATAGACTGGGTTCCTAATTGGGTCTCTCACCGTATCCGGAATATTGAGCCCAACTCATCCTCCAGCCCATAGCATCCAATGCCTAATAGACATGGTTGCATCTTTCCCGGTGCAACTGAGCCACTGTATCCAGCCGAGAACAATCAACCCCGGGAAGGGCCCGCACATCTACAATGGTGGAAGACCTCGGACTTAATCTTTTCTTAGGGAGAATTGATTCAGGTCTCATTAAACTAGACTTGGCTTAGTCATAACAATTATGACTAACCTAGTGGCATGGGTTAGCTCGGATTATTGACCACCTCAGATCAGAACTGTGTCAACAGATATGGCCAGGTAAGTGAGACCGGTGGAAGGAATATGCCATTAACTCGTACAAGAACGCATTCAGGTCGAGTAGCTTCCAATTAAAAACCAGTCGGTCGTCTGTGCCAAACTTACCTTAGACACCAAATTGTTGAGTCAGAACCAATTGGGTTAGCCTACAATCCAGACTCTAACCTCTGAGCCTAATTAGGTCTTGCTTGATCGTGACTCGATCTTGACCCAGACTTAATCCTATTAGGCTGGTCAATTTAAGCATTGTTGATCCCATCTAACCAACTCTTGATTCGGTTTGATCAACCGCTTAGACCTAATTGAGCTACCCAAGCCCGAACCCAGTATTATGAATATGTCTTAGATCTGAAATTCTCAATTTTAGACCTAATTAATATTCCATAAACTTAATTCTTAATTAAGTTAGGGTTCATAAACAAAATATGCACAATAAATCCTAGGGTTTCAGGATCTAGGGTTTTGCAGAAAGTAAGTTTTGGGTTTCTGATTAAGGACGAACACGCAGCACCCCTACACATCATAAGAACACCCCATCGAATGGGAAGAGAGGGCCTTTAAACCCTTCTTCGTTCTTATGACCGGACGGCCAAGAGGAACGCCTTAATCAGGAACATTCAATAAACATTCAATACTACAAAACAGTTATAGATCTATATCATATATCTCATATACAAATTTAGATCTAATCATGGCATATTTTGCATACATCTCATGTATCATAATCATGCATATTTTCAGATCTAAATTATCTCATAATAATCTAAAAAATTAGATTTAAATTGATCTAATCAAAATAAATTCTAATCTAGACAATTATGTAGAACTATTCTACAACTAGTCTAGTCATGCATCTATCATATCTCATATGATATTTAAAATTAAATAATTTTTATTTGCTGTTTATCAGATGTTATTATAACACTTATAATATCAGAAAAATAGTAAATAAGAAGATCTAAAATATGATTTAATCAGATTAAATCAAAGACATGCAAAACTATTCTATAGAACTATTCTATTCTAGAACTAGTCATGCATATCTTCATGTTCTTAGATCCAAATCATTTAATTTTAATTTTTCTGATTTCAGATCTGATCACATCTCATGTGACATCTGAAATCACTTTATTTTTAATTAAAATAAAATTAAAATCAGATCTAAACAATTTTAGAACCATGGCTCTGATACCAGTTGAAGGGAAATCCTGATTTCCCGGTCCAGGTTCGTTCAGATCTGATTCAGATCAAGAGATATATTTCAAAAATTTTTTCTCTTGATCTTAATCAGATGATATATGTTTCAGATCTGATTCTTATTATTTTAATAAATAAAATTAAATAAAAGATAAATTAAATCAAATTTAATTTACCTGAATGGGTAATCCTATTACCCTGTTGATGATCCTGTTTGCAGCGGAAGGTTCTGGATCTTAGCCACGCAAGCGCCTGGCCTCTACCGGTATCCACTCGGGTTGGATCTGGAGATCCTCTTCTTCTCTATCACACCTCCAAAAATCAGATCTGGATCTGATCTGGAGGATCTTCAAAACTCTTTTGAAGATCTGCAGTCGTCCTTTGCAGCAGCGCAGCCTTCTTGCTTTTGATCGCCTTTTCTTGATCTGAATCGCACCAACCAAAGTCCAAAACACTTTTGGACGTGGAGAGCAAAGGGAGAAGAGAGTATGGCATGGAGGAAGAGGGGAGAGGCAGCCTTGGGGCGTGGGAAATTGCTTCTTCTTTTTATCTTGATTTATTTTTTCAGGGTTGGGCGCAGGGTCTTATTTATAGACCTAAGCTTGTGATCCAACTCCTCTTCCTCCCAACCAATCACAACCCTTTGTGAAATCAGATCTAAATCTGATTGGTGGGAATAGAGTCCCCTGGATTCCTCCTTAGAGGGTGCCTAAGACCAGTCAAACTGGATTCTTAGAAGAACTCTGATTGGAATCCAAAAGGGAGATGGAGTCCTTGTCCAACAAGGACTCCTAGGCGCCTCCTACTTGGGCTCACGCCACCCTTGGCGTGCGCCCTTCTCCTTGCCAGGTTCTGGCAGGGGGACAGGCCCCCACCAGCTCTCCAATAGGTGCATGACATGTGGTCAAAAGTCAAAGGGTCAATGGTCAACGTTTGACCAGTCAAAGGTAGACTTTTGACCAAAGTCAAAGAACAAGAAATGGCAGGTGACCAAAAATGGCAGGTAATGTCTTACAAATAAGACAACCTTATTCTGACTTGGACAACCTCCAGTCAGACCATATGAAGGCCTCTGATTGAGCACAAACTCCTTTGGCTCAGTCAGGACAACTTATTTATGATAGCAAAAGAAGAACGTTAGGTTCAATCGAGTGCTAGCACGATTTCCTTGAACCTAATTGAATCTCATTCAGATCAATTGAACTAGATCAGTTCAATTGATGATCACCAGATTCAAACCCTTGTTTGTGTGACCCAGTTAGGTTCAGTTCTGTATGGTAATGGGATATGTCATGATCTCTATCATCGACATCATCGAAACTCCTTTCGATGGATCAGAACTCTTCTGATTCGAACAGCTAGAATGATCGATCATCTAAATCATTCTAATTGCTCCCAAAATCCACCAGTGACACCTAGCAGTATATGGTGGCAACCCATCAGAGCTGAATGCGAACCTCTTGGTGCAGCTACCTGTGTGATTCAGTTCTTCTATCTTGACCCCGATCAGATTAGGGTTAAGGTGAACTCGTCAAACCCTAGTCTCTGTCATATGATGTAATCATTCGATTCGAGTCCAATGTGAAAATCTAAATAGAAACTCTTTCTATTATTTCACTCTGCCATGGCCATGGGCTTCTGGACTTGATTCTCATGATCATCATAGGGCTACTCCTCTACCACCGAGGTAGATAGATTCCCATCTTGATGCAATCCAGTTCCTACAATGAACATGTCATAGCCAACATACACCTCAGGGTTCCATATGGCTAGGAGACCGAGTAATGGTGTAGTCAAACTATAACACCCTCAAGGTGAACTGCCGATGCATCTCAGGTCAAAGAACCAGACACACTACTGCAGCATCGAGTCAGTCATTGACGAGAAGGTAGACTTCCTAATGACTACTCGAGGTGGTCACGCTCAGTGCCCTCGTTCTCTAACGAGTACCTGTACTCTCGCTCCGGTGTCTCCACACCGTAGACTCAAGACTCATCTACTAAAGAGAAGCGATCGTACACCAACCTTCCGGATCAATCACCATCCTCGTGATGATCCTATGGTCGGGAGCTGTTTATGAGTTAATAATGATTATTCATGTCTTAAATTTTCAACTCTTGAAAATATGAATTATCATTACCATTAACTCAAAGGATGTATCACAGACACTAAATACACATGTGTGATAGAAAATAACCCATTTATTAATTATAGTCAAAATTACAATTTTGCCCCTAGAAGTGTATTACAAGTGTCAGCCAATTCTGGCTTCTAGGGCACATATATCTAACACTACAATACTTGCAATTGATCGATCATCAATTGCATTGATAATTCATCACTGAACGATTTCATCACGATCAACACTGTCAGGTAACACTCTAAATGTGTATCCCATAGGTTTGAACCTAGGCCAGTAGTATAGGAATCAATTTCTGTACCAATCAAAATGACCATCTAGCAATGGTATCCAATGTTTGGATAGGTTGAATGTATGCAAAGCAACATTCTTAAAACCATAGCCTATAGTTACTGTATAATTCATTCATTTGACCAATAATGCTTAGGATGATATCGAGTTAGCTATCAACACTCATATAAGTCATCTATATTGTGTTCAAAATTTTACAAATCCCGTGACTCCTCATGAGGATTATCCAGGCCTAGATTTTGCTAAATTGAAACATAGTGAGACATTCACTTCCTAAAGTTAATCAGGAGTGGCGAATCCCATTTTGACTCATACACCAACTCTATAAGTACTTGACTATACTCAGAAGTCTTTCGATCTTTTATTAGAAATATAGGTAGTTTGGTACCAAAGTATAGTGAGTTGCTTGCAAGACATCATGGTGATCTCAGGTCGGAGGAACACTTATACTCATTGGCTTTAGCTAGCTACTCTTGACAGAAGTGTGCTATATTAGTCACGTTCAATGTAGATGTACTTCTACATCTCACCTACATGCCATACTAGTATCTCCATATTTTTTTATTATGAGGACAACCAATGCATATGACATACAATGATCTACACTCGATAAGTTATTATCCTTATTAATAACTTATCATTTAATCATGAACAATTTAAGAACCATCCAATAAATCCTTCTTTATCGATTAAGTATGGTTCTAAGAACTTCGTCATAACTTAGAAATTCATTTAAGAAAGATAGATCTTTTATAATGAATAAGCCAAATAACTATTATTATTTGATAATTTATATACTAATTTCAATCATCTACAACTTAGATGATTGGCTTTAGGACACATATCCTAACAGTTTGGGGTGGCATTTCCATTAGTATGAGTTCTAGAGGAAATTAGTTCCTCTTTGGAAGAGTGAGAGAAGTAGATCTGATCTAGATTTTTATGTGAGGCAAATCTTAGAGAGAAGATAGTTCTTCTCTCTCTTCTTCCATCATCAAATTCTCCTTGAAATTTTTCTTCAAATTTGAAGGTGTTCAGAGGTTCAAGAGAAGAAGAAGAATCAACCATGTACCAGCCTTTCATGTGAGCTAGCACTCCTAGGAAGGCAAATCAGATTAAGCTTCAAGTGGATGATTCATAAAGGCCAGATATCCTGTGTAGCTACAAGCAACTATTAAGAGCTTCATATCTTTGAGATCAATGACGGTGTTCAACGACCTACATAAAGATATTGAATTTTGAACTCATTAGATTAGAACTAGATCAGTTCTAACAATTAGACCTAATCAAGACCATCGATGTGATAGATGCAAGATTTTATTTTTCATAACTTTATACATCATAAATCATGTTAAAGGTCCTGGATAAGTGATAAGTACAATAAATTTACCAATAAAAGTATTAATTTATCAATTAATATTAAAAATTAATAATCAATTTATATATACTTTTTGAGAAATTCATATTTTCATTAATTTAAAAAAAATTAATTAAAAAATAATAAAAATTAAAAAATAATAAAATATTATTATCAATCAAAAGAGCTCATTTTTCTGATCACAACAAAATAAATTTCAAGTAAAACAGAGCTAAAACGGAAAAGATATAAATTTTTAAAGATATAAAATAAATAAAAATTAAATAAAAAAAAGAAAATGGCTCAGCCGGCTCCGTAAGCCGAGCTACCAAGCCAAGCCAAGCCATCAAAGCTGACTCAACTGTTGAAGCCATCAGTCGGTCTATGATCCAGGCGTGGACCGCCAGCTCAGCAGAAACCGACGAATCAGAGATCGCCACGTGGCGGACATAGACCCTTAAAGGGTCTACAGAAATTTATCGTGGCTCACAGGGCAATCTGGTCATTTCACTCGATGACAGAAGCATTGATTGGTTGCGGTGTGCGATGCGACCGGTCTACGCGGTCCATGGGAACAGTGATTGTGCGATCGGATGGCTATGGTTGATTGCGGTTAAGATCGGACGGTTGGCATTTTTTTTCGGTTGCCAATTTCACTCGGATCACCATCGGACGGCAGCACCTGATTCCAGCTTCGATCCGACGGTCCAAAATGCTCCCGATGGTGATCAGGACTCCCGAAGCATGATTTGCGGTCAGATTTCCTCGATCAAGTGCGATCGGATGGCCAGAATTTAATCCGACCTGATCTAGGCTGATAGGCATCTGATTTTGATGATTTTTGAACCATTGGATTCCTATCGAATAGCTAGATTTTACCAAATTTACCAGAGTCATAACAGAGTTATTTTTATTCAAATTTTATTCAGATTTTTACTATTACAAAGGCAATTAGTCCCATATTGCCTTTAGAAATAAATATCTACCTCTTCTAGCTCTATAAAAAGGATCCTAAGCCTCTAAGAAAGGGGGAGGGTTGGAAGGGAAGCTAAGGTATAGGGTGGAAGTCAAGCTCTGGATTAAAGGTTGCTTCAAAGCTGCGGTGCTGAGAAGAAGAGCCGGTCTTCTACGCCATCTTCATGCCTACGCTGATCTGCGATCTCCATCTAGTCTTTTTCCTTTAATTTCTTGTATTAAAATTCTAAATTTTCTTTAATTTTTTGTATTTAAATTCTGCATCTTAGTTTTAAATTTAATAAAGAAAGTTTCATTATTCTTTTCAATTCTAGCTCTTTAAATTATTTGTTCTTTATTGCTTTTTAATTTTACTATAAGTAGTTGCTAAGATCTAAATAGTAGATCTTAGTATCAAATTTATTTTTACATAATTTAAATTCTATTTTTATTTATAGATCTATTTTTTGACTTTAATTTTTAAAAAAATTCTTTCTTTCTTTCTTAAAAAAAAAATAAATCAAAGTTCTAAAAATTAAATTATTGGCCTCTATTGGATTCGACGCCGATCTCACCACTTTCTTTCATTAATTTTTAGTTAATTTTAAAAGTAAAAGAGTCGGATTTAAATTGATAAACCATGTGTACTTAATGACAGCATCGTGTCCCTATTCAAGGTTTTTGGCACCATTGCACGGGGATGGAAACCCGGGTGCCCGCATGACGATCAAGCCGATCGGACGGGGCCAGAAATTTAATCGACACTGATCTGGGCTGATAGGCATCCGCATTTGATAATTTTTAAAACCGTTGGAATTCCATCGAAACCTAGCCAGATGTTTTACCAAATTTACCAGAGTCATAACAGAGTTATTTTTGATCAAATTTATATTCAGATTTTTCATGATTACAAAAGGCAATAGTCCCATATTGCCTTTAGAAAATTAAACTATCTGACCTCTTCTAGCTCTATTAAAAAGGGATCCTAAGCCTCCAAGAAAGGAGGGAGGGTTGGATGGGGAGCTAAGGTATAGGATTGGAAGCAAGCTCTGGGATTTAAAAAAGGTTGCTTCCAAAGCTAATAGTGCTGAGAAGAAGAGCCGGTCTTCTACGCCATTCTTCATGCCTACGCTGATCTGCGATCTCCATCTAGTCGTTTCCTTTAATTTCTTTTATTAAAATTCTAATTTTTTTTTTAATTTCTTGCTAATTTAAATTGCATCTTAGTTTTAAATTAATAAAAGAACGTTTCATTATTCTTTTCAATTTCTAGCTCTTTAAATTATTTGTTCTTTATGGCTTTTTAATTTTACATATAAGTAGTTGCTAAGATCCTAAATTAGTAGATCTTAGTATCAAATTCTATTTTTTGCATAATTTAATTCTATTTTTATTTATAGATCTATTTTTTGACATAAATTTTAAAAAAAATCCTTTTCTTTCTTTTCTTTTAAAAAAAAAAAGAATCAAAATTCTAGAAAAAATCATTGCCTCTCTATGGATTCGATCCAACCACCACTTTCTTTCATAATTTTTTAGTTAATAATAAAGTAAGAGTCGGATTTAAATTGAATAAAACCACGGTGGTCTTAATGACAGGCATCGTGTCCCTATCAATTTTTTGGCACCGCGTGTCGGGGAGGGCATAAAAATTAAAATTTCTTTTATTTCTTTGATTTTTTTATGCCTACTCATTATTTTTCTATTTATTTTGCAGAAAAGAAAAAATAAAAAAAAAAAGGAACAAGCGAAGCAGAGTAGGGCATGAACAAAAACTCTCAATCCTCCATTCGGCTGAGATCATCCTAAACCCATAAACATCTCTTTCGTGTATTTGAATATTTGCTTTATTTTTAAATTAATAAAATATTAACCTACGTAAACCTAATAAAAATTCATCACAAGGATTTAGAAACCCTAATTATTGAGAGCATCCATCATATTTTAGTTTGTATTCTTATTTTTGTTGATTGCTGGCAGTCAAGGTAAGCCTTTTTATAAAAATTTAATTAGTTAGTATTAAATGCATAGAACTCTTTGTTGGAATTTTTTTTTTTCTTTTTGCTATTCATATTAAACCAAATTAAAGGCACAACCATAAACCAACGATAAGTGGGGATTTGATCACCCTTCTTTAGCCCACAAACAACCAAAACCAGCATCCTGCATTAAAACCCAAAACCTTTAACTCTGAAAATCAATCTGAGACATAACCTTTAAGCATATTCAAGCTCAAATAGGACTAAGAAATCCTAAGAGTTGAACCAAGTTTTTTAGCGGTTAATCAATTTGGACTTGGTGTCTAGGAAGTGGTTCAGGGCATGACTGGGCCCAAAGAAGGTGGTTTACTTAATTGATTCTGTTCGCTTTACCTGGCCAAAAAATGCACAATTTGGTGTCTAAGGCAAGCAACGGAGGATTCCCACCGACTGGTACACTTACCTGGTCAGTTGATGGTTAATCCTCTATTTAGAGGGCTTTGAAGATTGATCTTGAGCAGTTAGAGCCTGTCTAGATCTAGGATAAGCTCTTAAGTCAGATGATGCCTAAACTTGTGCCAAAATATTCTACATATAACCATAAATTAACTCCTCCCTATCTTCTCCAGAATTAAGACTCTTTAGGATATTTTCTCTTCTTTCTTTCTCTCTTCTTTTCTTAAAAAAAATAAATAAATAAATAAATAAGTGAAAAAAAAATTTAAAAAAAAATTTGAACCATATATCAAAATGCACTAGTACATGCACGGTAGAAGATCACTTTTACCTGACCTAGTTAAACCAGATCCTAAAAAATTCATTTAAGATCAGATAATCAAATGGCTGGAAATCGTGAAGAACCACCTAGGCAGATGAAGGAATACTTTATTCCTTCCACCTACAACCCATCGACTTGCATCCACATACCTGATATCCCTGCTAGCCACTATGAGATTAAGTCGACCACAATCCAGATGCTCCCATCTTTTTATGGGAATTGCCAATGAAGACCCTTACAAAAAATGTGGATGAGTTCTTAGAAATCTGCTCTATGGTAAAAATTCAAAATTTTTTTGATGATGCCCTTAGACTGACCTTGTTCCCTTTCTCATTAAAAGATAAAGCCAAGTACTGGCTTGGCACATTAGGAAGAATAATTCAAACACGGGCAGAGATGCAACATGAATTTCTGTAAGAAATTTTATCCTATAGGATGAACTAATAACTATGAGGCGAGCCATCACAGGATTTGCTCAGGCTTCCAGGGGAACAAATTCATGAATCATGGGAAAGACTTAAGGACTTCTTAGAAAAAAGCCCAAACCATGGTCTATCTAAGTGGCAAATTGTACAAGCTTTCTATGAAGGTTTAGGAATCAATATAAGCAGATGGTGATGCATCCTGTGGAGGAGGCATTATTCAGAGCAAAAGTGAGGATGAAGCTTATACCTTATTTGAAACTTTAAGTGAAAACTCTATTAACCATGCTTCCATTATCTTCTTATGAAAGATCAATTTCTCAACAAAAACAGGCAGGAATTTATGAGAATCAAAACTTCCAGAACTCAATTCTAAGACAGATTTGAACATAATAGCACAAAAATTAGATAAAGTCAACCTTATTGCATAGAAAATTAGATCAATTTCCTAACATAGGTCAACAATCCCCTGCACAATACACACCAGGCTTCTAATTAATCAGGTGATTTGCTCTATTTGTGCTAGCCCAACACAATCATGTAAGTGAATGTCCCACGGTTGCACAATTACCACCTCTTATCCAAGAACAAGTCCAAGCTGCTCAAGGTTACTCAAAACACTTAATGACCCATATTCAAATTCAATAATCCTGGTTGGAAAACCATCCTAATTTCTCTTTGGAAAACCACAACAAACCAGGCTCAGACCCAAATCCCACAAGTTCAAGATTATCAAAAATAGGCTTCAGTACCCAAAACTATGCCATAAATAAGGGTCAGCCTAGTCAATCTTTTCAACCACTACATTATAATCAACCCTCATACCCACCTCCTCAACAAAACCATCTAAGCCGATGATAAATTCAATCAACTTCAACAATTAATTCTAAGCCAAACAACAATCAATCGCCAGACTAGAAGCTCAAATAGGATAAATAGTCTGAGTGTAGCAAATGAGGAGAGAACCGGGTCAATTACTAAGCCAACCAATTGCAAATCCTAAAAATAATCCATCCAATGTCTATCAACCACCTGGATTTACTCACCATCTAACATTCCACCTAAGAACCCTAATTAGAAAATGCCAAAGCAATATCTGAACTTTAGAAGTTGGTAGGATTCTTAAGGACCCATATCAAGACCAGGTGATAGAGGTCAATACTGATGTTAGCCAAGAAGAGAAATTTGAATAAGAGGATAATCATATAGAAGAACTTGAGCTTAAGACTGGTACTGACACTGATAAGATGGATAAAGAAAAGAAGAGAACAGAGAATTAGCTGAAGACTATATAAACCCAAAGCCCCATTCCCTCGGCCTTAAGAAGCAGGCTCTTCTCGCAAAAAGCAAGAAACACGCAACAAGGAGCTAATGGACTATTTAACAAAAGTTCCATATTAATTTTACCCCTCCTCGATGCAATTCAGCATGTTCCAGCCTATGCTAAATTTCTTAAAGAACTCTGTACCCAAAAGCGTGAGCCACGAACCACCAAAAGAGTTATGCTATCCGAGGATGTAAGTGGGTCCTGTTAAATCCAATACCTTTAAAAGATGAAAGATCCTGGTGCACCCTTATTTCATGCGTTATTGGAGGTAATAACCTTTTGACCGAGCATTACTAGACTTAGGAGCTAGTGTAAACCTCCTTCCAACCTCAGTTTATGAAAATTTGGGATTGGAGATTAAAACCACATCAGTCATTTTGCAATTAGCTGATAGATCTATAAAAACACCGCAATGGTTTAATTGAGGAGTTCTAGTTAGAGTAGATAAATGTTATTTTCCTGTAGACTTTCTCATACTTGACATGGAACCATCCCAAGAGCTGAACCAAAATCCCATAATTTTAGGACGTCCATTCTTAGCAACCGCCATGCATATCAACTGTAAAATGGGAGCTATGGATATTTCTTTTGGAATCAAAAAGTAAGAATTAATATTTTTAAGATACCCCAAAGTACACCAAGAGGAGGAAGACTGCTTTTGTAATCAATCAGATAGATGAAATAGTTGAATCTAATTCCTCCTTAGATTACTACAAGATTGATGAACCCATTGAAGAAACTCAAACCCAGGAAGTAAAATACCCTGCTTAATTCACCTCAACCATCACATTCATTACCTTGGTCAGTGAAAATTGACCTTACCTGAGCGAAAATTGAACCACTACGTCCTTCAATTCAGGGCACCCACCCACAATTTGAACTTAAAACCTTTACCTGAATCACTTAAGTATGTATTTTTAGGATCAAAGAAAACCCTACCAGTAATAATTGCTTCCAACTTAACTACTGAACAGGAAAACCAATTGGTAAATATTCTAAAAACATATAAAGAGGCCATAGGGTGGACCGTTGCCGATTTAAAAGGAATTAGTCCGTCAATATGCATGCACCATATTTATACAGAAGATAATGCCAAACCAACTCGAGAGATGCAAAGAAGGCTTAACCCTAACATGCAAGAAGTAGTCAAGAAAGAAGTAATTAAATGGTTAGATGCTGGAATTATTTATCCTATCTCTGACAGCCACTGGGTGAGTCCTACACAAGTTGTTCCAAAAAAATCTGGACTTACGGTTGTCCGCACTGAACATGGAAACTTAGTACCAACACGACTTTCCACTGGGTGGCGTGTCTGCATAGATTATAGAAAACTCAATACAACCACCCGAAAAGATCACTTTCCCTTACCCTTTATCGATCAAATCCTAGAAAGACTAGCAGGCCAACAATACTTTTGCTTTTTAGATGGATACTCGGGATACAATCAGGTAGCAATCTACCCAGGAGATCAAGAAAAGACCACCTTTACATGTCCTTATGGAACCTTTGCTTTCCGTAGAATGCCATTCGGATTATGTAATGCACCTGCAACTTTTCAACGGTGCATGATGTCAATATTTTCAGACATGATAGGAGATTTCTTAGAAATATTCATGGATGACTTTTCAGTCTTTGGAGAATCTTTTGAGAGTTGTCTCAACAATTTGAAGAAAATATTAAAACGATGTATTGAGGCTAATCTAGTGTTAAGCTGGGAAAAGAGCCACTTCATGGTTCAAGAAGGGATCGTTTTAGGACATATAGTATCCAAGAAAGGGATTGAGGTAGATAAAGCTAAAGTTGAACTAATTTCTAAACTTCCTCCTCCCACTTCTGTCAAACAAATTCGATCTTTTCTTGGTCATGTAGGATTCTATCGTCGCTTCATCAAAGAGTTCTCTAAAATTTCTCGTCCTTTGTGTAATCTCCTTGCTAAGGATGTTTCTTTTAACTTTGATGAAAATTGTCTTAAAGCTTATGAAATCTTAAAAGAAGCTGTGACCAAAGCTCCAATCATACAACCTCCTAATTGGTCACTACCTTTTGAAATTATGTGCGATGCCTCAGATTTTGCCATAGGAGCTGTCCTAGGCCAAAGGGTAAACAAATGTCCTGTAGTGATCTATTATGCTAGTAGAACTCTGAATGAAGCACAAATGAATTATACCACCACTGAAAAAGAGTTGCTAGCCATTGTGTTTGCCCTAGAAAAGTTTAGATCATATTTATTAGGATCAAAAATCATAATTTACTCGGATCATTCAGCCTTGAGATACCTGCTCTCAAAGAAAGATGCTAAACCATGATTAATTAGATGGATTTTACTGTTACAAGAATTTGACATTGAAATTCGAGATAAGAAGGGATCTAAAAATGTTGTAGCAGACCATCTGTCTAGGATCCTAGTGAAAGATAATGAACCTGTATCAATCAGAGAATCTTTTTCCAGATGAACAATTGTTAACAGTTTCACATACAAAGACTCCTTGGTTTGCAAATATTGTCAATTACTTAGTCATAGGACAAATTCCTGATGGCTGGTCTAAGAATGAAAAGGATCGATTCTTTGCTCAAATCAAATATTATTTTTGGGAAGATCCTGAGCTTTTTAGAATTTGTGCTGATCAAATCATTCGTAGATGTGTTCCTGAATCTGAACAATGGAGTATCTTACAATTTTGTCATACTCTTGCTTGTGGAGGACACTTTTCTGGATGAAAAACTGCGGCCAAAGTGTTACAGAGTGGTTTTTATTGGCCAACATTATTTAAGGATGCCCATACTTTTAGTCAGGAGTGTTTTAAGTGTCAAGCCTTAGGGAATATTTCAAAGAAAGACATGATGCCTTTGAACCCCATTTTAGTGGTTGAAATTTTTGATGTATGGGGAATTGATTTTATGGGACCTTTTCCACCTTCCAATGGATTTGAATACATTTTGGTAGCTGTCGATTATGTTTCTAAATGGATTGAAGCAATAGCAACTCGAACCAATGATCATAAAGTAGTCCTAAAATTTATTCAGAAGAATATCTTTTCCAGGTTCGGATTTCCACGTGCTATCATTAGTGACGGGGGTACCCATTTTACAAATCATCAATTTCGAACTTTATTACGAAAATATGGGGTGACACATAAGATAGCTACACCATACCATCCGCAAACAAGTGGTCAGGTAGAAGTCTCTAATAGGGAAATCAAGAATATCTTACAAAAGACTATTAGGCCTGATCGAAAAGATTGGTCAGATCGATTGGATGATGCATTATGGGCCTATAGGACAGCTTATAAAACCCCCATTGGAATGTCTCCCTATAGATTAATCTATGGAAAAGCATGTCACCTTCCGGTAGAACTTGAACATAAAGCATATTGGGCAATAAAATAATTAAATTTTCAATTTAAACAAAGCTGGTTCCAATCGGATGTTACAATTAAGTGAATTAGAAGAATTAAGGCAAGAAGCTTATGAAAATTCAAAAATTTATAAGGAAAAAATGAAAGCCTTCCATGATAAACATATTTCAAGAAAAACCTTTGAGCCAAATCAACAAGTCTGGTTATTTAACTCAAGGCTTCGATTATTTCCTGGAAAACTAAAATCCAGATGGGATGGACCTTATATAGTTAATCATGTATTCCCACATGGTGCAATTAAACTCTATGATCCCAGGACTAAAAATTTTTTTAAGGTAAATGGCCAAAGGCTTAAACCATATATCGAAGGGATATCATTAAATCAAAATATTGATCAAGTGCAATTAATAGAACCACAATGAATTAAACTGCATTTTGTCTGGCTGAAGACAATAAACTTAGCGCTTATTGGGAGGCAACCCAATACTTCTTGAATCTAATTTATTCTTTTTAGTCTCTTTTTAGGCTAAGTTGGAGAAGAACCACAAAAGACTGGAGAAGGATCATAAGCTTCAAAACCCATCTAAATAAATAAACATAATTTTCACCCTTTTATTTGTCCTCCCTCTCCATTGAGGACAATGTCAATTCAGTTGGGGGGTAAAATTCAAAAAAAAAATAAAATAAAAAAAAATAAAAATAAAAAAATAAAAATAAAAATAAAAATAAAAAATAATAAAAAATAAAATAAAATAAATATATATAATATAATAATAATAATAATAATAATAATAAAATATAATTAAAAATATATATATATAATAATAATCAAATTTTGGATGAACTATATTTCAGGAAAAGAAAATCTTAAGCAAAATAAACTAGGAAAAGTAATAAAGTTAGAAAGTATTAACTAATAATGGTAGCGAGTTAAGAAGCAGATTACTTGGTCAGACCATTAGCAGCCTACTTAGGTCATTTAAAGGCTAACAGCACTTCTAATTGCACATGCACACTAATGAAGTAACAGCAGGTGTTTGATTATAAGGCTAAATTGAGGATTCAATTATC
The DNA here is from genome assembly GCA_006176705.1 of Cocos nucifera. Lineage (NCBI taxonomy): Eukaryota > Viridiplantae > Streptophyta > Magnoliopsida > Arecales > Arecaceae > Cocos > Cocos nucifera. Next base: position 105,085 of record QRFJ01002999.1, on the reverse strand, counting down.
ACTAAAAAGTTGATGGTTTATATATACTTCAATTAAAAAAAAATTGAATTTAAGGAAAGAGCTACCTGCTTAAATTTAAAAAAAAAAAAAAAAAGTGCAAAACACAGAGTATATGTGGATTGCCCTAAGCTAGAACTCTGCACCTTAAGTCAAGTGTAGAAGTTTACATCAATCGGTGAAGGGAAGGCCAGGATGCTCAGCACAATTCAAAAAAAAAAAAAAAAAAAAAAAAAGCAGTGTGAAAGCTACCTTAATTCATGCACTTAACTTGGGAGTATATAGAAAACTAACCAAAATAAGTGACAAAAGAAGATTCATTTGTCCTTTGAATCAACACCCAAATGCTAAGTTAGTATTCACAAAACCAGTGCTGAAAATCTTTAGATGAACTCTAAGAAAGTTTCTGATTAATCTGCCATAAAATTTACTTCTGAAACTCAATACTTAGTTAGTGATACTGTCTAAACTTTTGATCTTAAACTCTAGATTTATTCTTGTGAAGGAAGATCTCAATGAAATATGGTACTTGATCTAAATTAAAATTCTTTCTTTACTCGAGGACGAGCAAAGCTTAAGTTGGGGGGTGTGATAAGTACAATAAATTTACCAATAAAAGTATTAATTTATTAATTAATATTAAAAATTAATAATCAATTTATATATAATTTTTGAGAAATTCATATTTTTATTAATTAAAAAAAATTAATTAAAAAATAATAAAAATTAAAAAATAAAATTTTATTATCAATAGAAAGAGCTCATTTTTTTGATCACAACGAAATAAATTTCAAGTAAAACGGAGCTAAAACGGAAAAGATATAAATTTTTAAAGATATAAAATAAATAAAAATTAAATAAAAAAAAAGAAAATGGCTCAGCCGGCTCCGTAAGCCGAGCCACCAAGCCAAGCCAAGCCATCAAAGCCGACTCAGCCGTTGAAGCCATCAGTCGGATCTACGATCCAGGCGTGGACCGCCAGCTCAGCAGAAACCGACGAATCAGAGATCGCCACGTGGCGGACCTAGACCCTTAAAGGGTCTACAGAAATTTATCGTGGCTCACAGGGCAATCTGGTCATTTCACTCGTGACAGAAGCATTGATTGGTTGCGGTGTGCGGTGCGGCCGGTCTACGCGGTCCATGGGAACAGTGATTGCGCGATCGGACGGCTGCGGTTGATTGCGGTTAAGATCGGACGGTCAGCATTTTTTTCGGTTGCCAATTTCACTTCGGATCACCATCGAATGGCAAGCGCTTGATTCCAGCTTCGATCCGACGGTCCAGAATGCTCCCGACGGTGATCAGGACTCCCGAAGCGCATGATTTGCGGCCAGATTTCCTTGATCAAGCACGATCGGACGGCCAGAATTTAATTCCGACCTGATCTGGGCTGATAGGCATCCGATTTTGATGATTTTTGAACCGTTGGATTCCTATTCGAATAGCCAGATTTTACCAATTTACCAGAGTCATAACAGAGTTATTTTTATTCAAATTTTATTCAGATTTTTATGATTACAAAGGCAATTAGTCCCATATTGCCTTTAGAAATAAATATCTACCTCTTCTAGCTCTATAAAAAGGATCCTAAGCCTCTAAGAAAGGGAGGAGGGTTGGAAGGGAAGCTAAGGTATAGGGTGGAAGTCAAGCTCTGGATTAAAGGTTGCTTCAAAGCTGCGGTGCTGAGAAGAAGAGCCGGTCTTCTACGCCATCTTCATGCCTACGCTGATCTGCGATCTCCATCTAGTCTTTTTTCTTTAATTTCTTGTATTAAAATTCTAAATTTTCTTTAATTTTTTGTATTTAAATTCTGCATCTTAGTTTTAAATTTAATAAAGAAAGTTTCATTATTCTTTTCAATTCTAGCTCTTTAAATTATTTATTCTTTATTGCTTTTTAATTTTACTATAAGTAGTTGCTAAGATCTAAATAGTAGATCTTAGTATCAAATTTATTTTTGCATAATTTAAATTCTATTTTTATTTATAGATCTATTTTTTGACTTTAATTTTTAAAAAAATCCTTTCTTTCTTTTCTTAAAAAAAAAAAAGAATCAAAGATTCTAGAAATAAATCATTGTCTCTCTGTGGATTCGACCCGACTCACCACTTTCTTCATAATTTTTAGTTAATTTAAAAAGTAAAGAGTCGGATTTAAATTGATAAACACGGTGTCTTAACGACAGCATCGTGTCCCTATCAATAAAGTAGTTTAGATTTGATCTCTTGCATATAATATAGATTAAATTATTTAATCTAACCTATTCTGCTACAAAATTTTAAAATTATATGCATGGAACTACCTAACTTTTCCTTCAGTTTCAACTTTGACCCTCCATATGTTAGAAAAATATTTTTAGTTCTTCTCAGATACTTGAGAATATTTTTCATAGCTTTCCAATGATCCTCCCCTAGTTCAGCCTGATATTTTCTGACCATGCCTAATGCATAAGCCACATTAGGCCAGGTATATAACATGGCACACATAATAGATCCCACTACCAAAGCATAAGAGATAGAATTCATTCTTTCTCTTTCTTCTAATGTCTTAGGAGACATCTTCTTAAAGGAATATATGCCTTGACTTATGGACAAGTAACCTCTTTTACTTTCCTCCATCTTCTTAGGGACAAGCCTAGCATCCTATTGCATCTATCTTTATAAATCTTTATTCCAAGTATATAGGATGCTTCATCCAAATTTTTTATGAAAAACTTATTTAATAGCTAAGTTTTGACAGACTGAAGCATTGGGATATCATTTCCAATAAGTAGTATGTCAACAACATATAAAACCAAGAAGACTATGGCACTCACACTAGCCTTCTTATGTACACATGGTTCATTCACATTTTTTATGAAGCCTATTGGTATAGAAAATGGATGGCCGCCAGAGATTGCTGACGATAAAAATCAAGATCTCATCAGAAAAACCTGTAAGACAAAATTCTGACCGGAGGTGGCTCTAGGATGGACCCTCCGATGGTCAAGTTAGTATTCTGACCAATGAGAATGGAATACTCAAGAGGGATTGGTGCTAGAAAAAGGGCCAGTAAGCCCTTGTTCTAAAGGATACCCAATCGAGCAGTTGTCTCCAACATTCAAGTAGAAATGCCTCCCCGAAGAGCCTCCTCTCGGTGATCCACCCCACCACCATCCGATCGGAGCCAGAACTAATCGATCATCTAGCTCCAATGCCTTCATCTGTACTGCAACCTCCCTACCGATGGTGATGGTAGATACAAAATAGTTCAACTTGCTAGTGCAATAGAATTTGGACCATCTGAGCCTATGTTAGTTGCTTCAACATTGCTACTCTGAAGGTCCAAAATTTGGACCAATCTATTGTAATGATCGCTTTGAAGGATGGCCTTCTGAAGAATGATCTCCTCTTCTCACTGGAGAAGTACCCCCAAGACTTTACTGATATGCTGGGTTAGGTTGAAGGCTATGCCCAAGCCAAGGAAGCCTTCAAGTTACAGAATGATGCTGCTGTAAGAGAATGGCAGGTAGGAGAATCTAGCAAGCCCATGCCAGTGAAAAAGCCTAGAAATGGTTGGCCATGTTCTAGAACTTCTTCTAAATGCAGACGAACCTGAGCCCCACCTCAAGCTCGTTGGCTAAGAAGCCCTGATAGAAAAATGTAGTGAAGCCCCCTTCTAGAAGATTCAATAATTATGCTCCTCTAAATACTCCAAAAACTCAAGTCCTGATAGAGATTAAGAAGTAGTTGCCAAGGCCAAAGTGGTTGCTAACTTATCCAAGTAAGCACAACCCCAACAAGTACTATCTGTTGTTGGAAAACCAAGCAGAATTTCATGCATGTCTTTCAAAATTTTTTCGAAAGTGAACACAATGGAAAATATAGATTAAACTATTTAACCTATTATATGCATGTGATCTAATCACTAAACCTTATATCTAGGATCTATGACATGTCAAGATGCATGTATAAATCTAAAAAATAAAAATAGATTGGTATTGATCACATCGATACCCTAGATCTACCACAATTCTAGAAACCCTAGATCGCATCTAGGTCAGAAAAGAGATCAAATCTCTTATCTATGTGCGGGTCGAGAATACCATAGCTGATTTTCATTTCCGTCCTTATTGCTTGGAGCCACACAACATGTCCAACCGCTTCAGGTTATCCACACAAGATCGCTAGCAGATTGGAGGTTCATCGAACGAAGATCCGCTTAAAGTGCTACTTCTTGCGGATCCCTCTTGATGGTCAATCTGTAAAATTTTTTTAGATCTCTTGAATACTCCAAGAGATGAAGATTAGGAGGAGGATTAAGGAAGAAGACCAACTCTTGGGTCTCCTAAAAAGAAAAAAAGAAAAGGCTCAAGAAAAGCATTAAGAGAAGACCTATCTTCTCTTTTAGGACATCAACTATTGATGTCCTAAATAGATCTCTACATTTGGACAAGAGGAGACCCTATCCTCTAGTATTCTCCTATGCCCTTCCTCTCTTTCTCTCTGATTTTTCTTATGGAATAATCCCTCAAAATATTGAGAAGAAAAGGCTTTCAAAGAAACCCTAAGAGAAGACCATCTTCTCTTCTTATTCTTCTCAACAGGACGTGAACGATTCATGTCCAAAAGAAACCAAAACCTCCTAGAAACAAGGTGCCATATTCCCTCACACCCCCTCTCTCTTTCTTTCAAATTTTTACATGGAAATCCCAGGTAGTGTGAAGCCCAAAGCCACTTTATAGGAGGTGCCCTCAAAGATAGGAAGACTAGGTCAAATCCTAGCCTAAGAAGGACTCTTGGTGGCATCCAACTCTTGGATGCCTCCAAGATTCTTTTGGTAAAAAATTTCCTACACTAGGAAAGATGATGAGGTACACAAATATTCAGAAAAAGAGGCACACAAAATAGGTGGGCATTGGAACTACTTTACAAAAGAAATAGGAGTTTTAAATCTTTTAAAACTCTATCTCCTTATTCCATGTTTGACTTATTCAAACACTTTCTAAAACCATGAGAGAAGGTGTGCGTGGGCTCTCCTTAGGCATGAGAAATCTCATGCCAAAAAAAAAAATATGGTGTGGAAATCAATATGGGGCATGGCTTCCTAGGCGCAAGGGAAGAGGGACAGTCCCAGTCCAACTGGATCTTCTCCAATTTGACTAGGTCAAAGCTATTTTAAATCTAATTGAATTAGGATTAATATAACCTAATTAAGGGTAATCCTAGTCTATCTAGAAGCCTAATTATGTTAGATTAAATAATATTTAAATCTAGTTTAAATTCTAAGTTAATTAGGAATTAGGTGAACTTAAGTCCTGATCCAATAGAAAATTATTTTTTCTTGTAATTGGCTTATCTCATAAACCAATTAGACTTAACCTAATCATATCCAAACCAATTCTAATTGAATCTAATTTAATTAGACTTTATTTTAGTCTAGTTATTCAATTAAATTGAACTAATTAGCAATCTAATTGCAAATTAATCCTCTTGCAATACTTGCACTTGATCGATCATTCATCGCATTGATGATTTGATCACTAAATGATTCTCAATCATCAATCAACCATCCAATCAGGAAGAAAATCTTTTATATGTGTGATTCCATAGATTCGAACTTAAGCTAGTAGAACATGAACCAATTTCTGTACTAATCAAAATGATCATCTAGCAATGGTACCCAATATCCAGGTAGGTCGAATTTATGCAAAGCAACATTCTTAGAATCTTAGCATATGGTTATCGTATAATTCATCCCTTTGATTCTTAATGCTCAGGATGACTTCGTGTTAGCTGTCAACATTCATACAAGTTCATCCATATTGTGTTTCAAAGTTTGCAAATCCCATGACTCCTCATGAGAATTACCTAGAATTAGATTTTGCTAAATTAAAACACAGCAAGATATTTGCTCATGAAGTTAATCAGGAGTGGTCAATCCCATCTTGACTCACATACCAACTCTATAATTACTTAACTGTACCCAAAAATCTTTTATCATTGTATTAAAAATATAGATAGTCCAGCACTAAAGTATAGTGAGTTGCTTACAAGTCACCATGGTGATCTCAGGTCGGACAAACACTTATACCTATTAGCCTTTATGAGCTACTCTTAATAGTTGAGTACTATATTGGTCACATTCAGTACAGATTACTTCTACATCTCACCTAGATACCATACCATCTCCACATTACTTGATTACGAGGACAACTAGTGCATATGACATATAGCGATCTATACTTGATAAGTTATCATCCTAATTAATAACTTATTATTTAGTCATGAATAAATTTAAGAATCATCCGATAAATCCTTCTTTATTAATTGAGTGTGGTTCTAAGAACTTCATCATAATATAGTACTTCATTTAAGAAAGATAGATCTTTTATGATGAATAAGCCAAATAACTATTATTATTTGATAATTCATATATAAATTATAATCATCTATAACTTAGATAATTGGCTTTAGGATATATTTCCTAACAACTCCCACTTGGATTAAACCCAATCAGAACAATACCAACTATCCTATCTTCCACTTGAGTTTATCAAACTCCTTCGTTCTGAGGCTTTAGCAAATAGGTTGGACAAGTTCCTTTTTCTGTTGACCTTCTGAAGATTGACATTACCCAGATCCATAATCTCATGGACGAGGTAATAGCAATGCAAAATATGCTGGTCCTATGGTGCATCTTTGGTTCTTTAGCCCGAGCTATGGCTCTAGTGCTATATTAGGATTGGACCATCAGTGGAGGCTGCCACTCCCAGCTTGCTAATAAACTTTTGCAACTACATAGCCTTCATGGTAGCATCAAATGTCGCGATGTATTCTATCTCACAAATAGAATTGGCTATAGTGTTCTGCTTGAAATTTTTTCAGTAGATTGCTCCTGAATCTAGGGTATATTCATGACTCGACACTCTCTTACTGTCATCTTGATCTGACTAAAAAGTAGAATCAATATCTCACAAGTTTTAAATTAGTATCTCCATATTTGAGTCACTAGATCTTAGTATTTCTCAAATACTTAAGGATTATTTTTACAATCTTTCAGTGGTTCTCACTTAGATCAAACTGATATTTGCTCACTATCCTTAGTGAGTATGCCATATCTCATCTTGTACATGAATTAGGACAATACAAGCATCATTTTAGATCTATCCCTTTAGATTTTCATTCCTAGGATGTCGGATGCTTTTTCCAGATCCTTTATGAAGAATTAAGATTATAGTTAAATCTTTATTCCCTATAATGCTAGAATATCATTTTTGATTAAGAGAATGTCATCTACAGACACCACAAGGAATAATACTGTAAAATAATTTGCCCATTTATAGATGCAGGGTTCTTCTCCATTTATAATGAAGACATACATTCAAAATACATGTTCCAACTTTGAGATGATAGTCAAATGAGCTTTATAAGTCTCCACCTTCTCATCTGCGCCACTTTGATCCTTTTGAAAATCCATTTACATCCAATAAATTTTGTCCCTTGAGGTGGATCAATTAGTGTCTATACATTATTGATATTTATGGACTTCAATTTAAATTTTTATGGCTCCAAGCCACTTCTTAGAGTCAGACCTTTGCATTGCATCCATATAAGTAATCAAATTCTCGTTGTTATCATCAAACTCAATAGGATCATTGTTGTGGACCAAGAAATTGAAGTATCTATCTAGCTAATGCAGTACTCTACTGGACCTCCTTAAAAGTATCTTTTTAATGGGCTCTGGGTTTCATCTAATCAAATTTAGTTCTATAGGTTTACTAGATTATGTCAGTTCATTCTACCAATTGAACTTTCTTAAGTTTAATTTTACAGGCATCAGTTCCTTTCCTAAGAAATTGATTTTTTAAAAAGAATGTCCTATTACTGATGAACACCTTTTATTCTTCAGCATGATAGAAGTAATAATCTTTAGTTTTCTTAGGATATCCTATAAATAAACACCTATCGAACCAGGGTCCAAGTTTATCCATGTACAAATATTTGACATAGGCTAGACAACCCCAAACTCAAAAATGAAAGAGTCTAGGTCTATGCCCGATCCATATCTCATATGGTATCTTTGCAACATATTTACTTAAATATTTTTTAGAGTAAAATAAGTAGTCTCAAGAGCATAACCCTAAAACAAAATAGGCAGACTAGTAAATCCCATCATAGATCGAAGTATATCTAATAGAGTTTGATTTATTCTTTCTGATACACCATTTTGCTATGGTGCTTCAGAAGGAGTCCACCATGAGAGAATCCTATTCTCTCCTATATATGTTAAAAAAACTCACTGGATAGGTATTAACCTTCTCGATTTGATCAAAGAATTTTAATATCTTTTTTAGTATATTTTTTACTTTATTATAGAATCATTTGAATATTTCAAATGATTCAAGCTAGATATACCCATACCTAGATAGATCATCTATAAATATAATAAAATATTGATATTCTTCTCTAGCACTTGAGTTCATAGATCCACATATATCACTATGTATAAGATTTAGAACCTCACCAGCTCTTTCACCTTTTTCAGTCAAAGGTGAGTTTGTCATCTTTTCAAGAAGATAAGACTCATAGATCGGCAATGATTCACAATCATTAATATCAAGGATTCTCTCTTAGGCTAACCTGTTTATTCTATTTTTATTAATATGACCAAGCCAACAATGCCAAAGGTAGGCACCTATGACATTATCTAACTTGGGTGTTTATTAATTATGTACATTGCACTTAATAGGCTATGATAAAATGTATATATCATTTCATTGTAATATCATTCATAATGATATCACAATAATCTTCTTTCATAGATAAATGATAATTATCTCTAGCCAAAAGGTCAATTGAGATCACATTCATCATAAATGATGGACAATAGTGACAATCACTCAAAATGTCATCCTTTGTATTAAAAACAAGCTCGTCAATTCTTAAAGCTAGGAGTGGAATGGGACTTTCATTCCCAATGTCTAGGAATCTCTCACTATTTACAAAATTTTTTACTTACCTAAAGTCCTTGCAACAAATTGTATAGGACTACTGGTATCCAATACCTAGGTAGTAGAATCACCAATAGAAAAATTATAAAATATTATTATATAACATCCTTGATGAGCAACTCCTTGCTTTTTTCTGTTATTTAGCTTGTTAGGGTCAAAAGAAGTAAGACATTGAGATAATTCTTCTTCCTATGACCCTGCTTCTAGCAGTAGAAGTACTCTACCTGATTTGAGATAGACTTGGATCATTATTTTTAATAGACTTAAAAGCCCCAGCGCAAACTCCTTTGTGCTGTTGAACTAAATTCAACTTTCAATACTAATTATCGAAGTTGGGTCCCATAAATACATCACCATCTAATAGTGAATGGAGCAACTAGGGTTTAGCCCTAATTTGAGAAGAAAAGAGAATAAAGATCTATATGTTGGGAAATGCATCCTAAAGCCAATTGTTAGCCTATTGACAATTGAGCTACCTTGTAATTATAATTGATTTATTAATGAATAAAATACATATTTTAGCATTTTTCATCATAAAGTTTACATATTCTAATGAATTTTATTATTGTGATGAAGTTCTTAGGACTATTTAGTTTCGATAAAGAGAGAATTTATCGATTAATCCTTAAACTATTTACGACCAAATGATATGCTGTTAATTAGGAGGATAGTGTTTATCAAGCATAGGTCATTGTATGCCATATAGATTGGTTATCCTCTTAACCAAGAAGTGGTATGACATGCAAGTGAGATGTAAGGTACATCATCACTGAACATGACCAACTTCAGAGCATTCTACTACCAAAAATTTCTCTGAAGGAATATAGGTATAAGTGTCCTTTAGACCTGAGATCACCACAGTGTCTTGCAAGCAACCAATGTGCTTTGGTACCAGACTAACTAAATTTTTAATTCAATAATGAAAGATTTTTAGGCACAATCAAGTACTTGCAAAGTCAGTGAGTGATTAAAATGGGACTGACCACTACAAGATTTGGAGAAGAATGCATCACTGTATTTCAATATAGCAAAACATTGGCTAGGATAATCCATGAGATGGATTTGGTATTCTAAAATACAATGTGGATGACCTAATAAAGGTTGACAGTTAAACTTTGAGGTATCCTACAAGCATTTTGGTCAAGAGGATGAATTATATGGAAACTATATCTACATGGATTCTAAGGATGTTGTTCTACATATTCGACCTATCCGATCATCGAGTACTATTGCTAGATAGTCACTTTGATTGATACAAAAATTTATTTTTATGCTACAAGCTTATGTTCAAATATATAGGATTACACACATAAGAGTTCTCGATCTGATTGGATGGTTGATTGATGATATAAGAATCATTCTAAGGTTAAACATTCAATATGATTGATGTTTAACTTAGTGCAAATATTGTAGGAGAATTGATTAGCAATTGAATTGCTAATTAGCTTAATTTGATTAAGCCAGAGGGCTGAGATTAAATTTAATTAAATATGATTTAGTTAGATTTAGTTTGGGCTTGATTAGATCAAGTCTAATTGGTTTATTGAATGAGCCAATTGTAAGAAAGAACAAGTCCTAGTTCAATTAGGACTTGTTTGAACCCAATCTCTAATTTGATTAAAAATTAAATTAAAATTAAATATAATTTAATCTAATTTAATTAACATCTTAGTTGGACTAAGATCTCTTATAATTAGATTAGATTTATTTTGATTTAATTTGATTCAAAGACCATATTAGACCAAGTCAAAATAGGAGTCCTAGTGTGACTAGGACTCCCTATCCTTGCACCACCTTAGTCCCAACGTCCCCATGCCCTCTTCTTTTTGTTTTTGCATGAACACTCCATGCCCAAGAGAGTCTCACACACACCCCCTTGCTATCCTTCTTTCTTACATGGTAAGTTGTTGAGGACCAAGTCAAATTTGGTTAAAAGTTTTGAATTCAAACTCTATTTGATAGGATTTGTTGTTATCAAAATTCCTCCCCATGTGTGCCACCCACATTCTTGATTTTTCTCTAGGACTTATGGTGGAAATAGGGAGGGTTTTGTGCACCAATTGCTAATGGTCCACGATAGCGAAAAAGGAGGCAGTGCCCAAGAGTTGGGCACCCCATATCTTGCCTTATTTGGACAAGTCTTGCTAGGTTTTTGACCTAGAAAAGGACTTTATCCTATCTCTCTATTTAAAGGGTCTTTGGCCCTAATTTTTTTAGTGATTCTAGACCTAAGAGTGAGGCTTTAGGGCATGGGAAAAGTTTGGCACAATCAGGCTTGGGCATGGGGTTTTGAGAAGATACAATCTTAAGTGTCTTGGTGAGAGAAACAAGGAAGAAGAAGGGTCTTCTTCTAGAATTTTCCTCTAGATTTTTTCCTCCATCCTTTTGTGAGTTTTTGAGAGATGTCTCAAATTCAGAAGTCTTCTTCCTTTCTTTTGAAAGTTGGAGAGTTCAATATTCAAAGAAAGAAGATCCAGATCGACCATCAAAGAAGGATCAACATAGTACTAGCATACTGTGCTGATTTTCAGCCATTGAACTTTTGATAAGCGATCGAGGGCTCGAGTGGACATCCTATAGAGGCTAGATGCATTTATGGCTTGGAGCAGCAATCTCAGCCCTGGATCAGTGAGCTAGAGAGTCTAACTTGCAAAGGTAAGGATGATTTGATCTTCTTGATTCATTTCTAGATCTGATCTAGTGTAGTTTGATGTTGATATGATCAACATGTATTCTTCTAATCTTTTAATTTTTGATTTAATTGCATGCTTAAATCATGTGATAGGATCCTAGATCTAAGATTTTTCTTATATTATTTATGAATTAATATGATTAATTCATCTCCTCCATTGCATGTTTTGAAAAGTTTCAAAATATAATCTTGAAATTCTAGATCTGTTTCCTTCAATTGGTATCAAAGCAGATTTTTTATTACATGATTTGTGATGCATGTTTAGATTATTTTTTTAAAAAATTAGATCTAAATCATAATCTATGATTTAAATCTAAAATTAAAAATAGATCATACGAACTAATTATACGATTGTCGTGCTGCAAGGTTTATCCCGTAACAGTGGAGAGGTTGTCCTAGTTTGTATAGATCTAGTGTAAATCATAAATTTATTAGATATGATCTAGATTAATTTATAATTTATTAAATTTAAATTTATTTAAATCTAAAAATAAATATTTTAGATTATACAAACTAATTATAAGATTGTCCTATTGTAAGGTTTATCCCTTATAGTGGAGAGATTGTCCTAGTACGTGCTGACCTAAGATCCTGATCATAAAATTTTAGATTAGATATAAAAAATTTTATAATCTAATTAAAAGTATTATAATCTAATTTTATATCATTATAAATATATTAGATTTGATCTAAGATGATTTATGATTGACTAGAATAGAAATAGTTTCAATTACATGAACATGTTTAGATTTGATCTAAAGTAGTTTTATATTTATTTTATTTATATATTGATTATAAATCAAATATGCAACTGATTGGTAGAACCATATTATAAAAATATTTTATAAATATTAAAATTATTTTTAAAATGCCAAACTTTAACCCTCAGTCCAAAACTTAATTAAGAATTAAGAGTTATTTGATTAGGATCTAGAATTATGAATTGAAGATCATAAGACACAAATTATAATACTTGGGTTAATGGATTAGTGAAAATTAGGTCCATTAATTGGGTTAGACCTAAGGTTAGATTAAAAAATAGACTTAATTAGAGAATTGATTAAATCTAATCAATAGTTGTTATAGATTAGGCCAAGAATTCTTTAGATCAATTACAATATCTATAGTTGGTCAAGTTCATGTCTTTAATGAGAACCAAGATAGACTTGATTCTTGGCTATGCAGTCTAGCATGAACTGTTAGGTTGATCTAATTGAAACTAATTCATTAGTTCGTGTCTAAGTCTGGCAATCCAGATCGAATGTTTTTTAATTGGCAACCTGCTTACCTGACCATTTTCTATGGTGTTTAAGGCAAGCTTTGGCTGATCCTCCCTTCGATCTCACTTACCTGGCCTTCTTGGTGAAATTATTTTTTGACCAGATTACTTGACAATTTGAGCTGACCCATGTCAGCTAGGTAAATCAGTGTGACTAATTTAGGTACTCCTAGACCAGCTTATTAATAGTCTCCGTTAATTTGACTTGGTGAAGCAAGTGGGAGGATCATGACAAGTTGGTTCATCTAAGGCCATATAGAGACCTGATTCTAAGAAATCTAGAGATCTAATTTTGAGAAATGGCTTAAGGTCATGAAATTCGAGATGGAGTCCGTAAAGATCAATGATGTATGGATATTAGTTGACCCACCCGAAAGGATTAAACCATTTGAGTATAAATGGGTCTTCAAAAGGAAGAGAGGCACAGATGGAAAGCTGGAGATCTATAAAGCCCATTTGATTGCCAAAGGGTATCATCAGCATTATGGTATTGACTATGTCGAGATGTTCTTTTCTATAGTAATGCTCAAATTCATTCAGATAATACTTGCAATAGCTATCCATCTGGATTATGAGATCTGACAGATGGATGTGAAAATAGTTTTTCTAAATGGAGAGCTAACCAAAGAGGTGTATATGATACAACCTGAGGAGTACACATCCACAGATGAGTCCAAGGTGTGCAAGCTTCAAAGATCTATTTATGGATTGAAGCAAGCATCTCAAAGTTGGAACATGTATTTTGATAAGATGATCAAAATGTATAGCTTTGTTAAGAACAAAGAAGAGCCCTGCATTTACAAATGGGCAAAAATCCAGCAGTGCTATTTCTTGTCTTGTATGTGGATGACATTTTCTTAATCAAGAATGACATTTCCGCACTACAAGGGATAAATGTTTGGTTGTCATCACAGTTCTCCATGAAGGACTTGGATGAAGCATCCTACATCCTAAGGATGAAGATCTATAGGGATAGATCTAAGTGGATGCTTGGGTTATCCTAGTCCACATATATAGAAACTATGCTGAAGAGGTTCAGCATGGAGAATTTTGAAAAGAGCTATCTTTCGATAGACCATAAAATTTCTCTCTCTAAGAAGAATTGCCCAACAACTCCTAAAGAGAAAGAGCATATGAGTAGAGTCCCATATGCTTTGACAGTGAGATATATTATGTACATCATGATATGTACGAGACTAGATGTGGCATACTCACTAAGAGTAGTGAGTAGATACCAATCTAATCCAAGAGAGAACCATAAGAAAATGGTGAAACCCATCCTTAAGTATTTGAGAAATACTTAGGACCAATGGTTGGTTTACGATGAGTCAAATCTAAAACATGTGGGGTTTACTGACTCCAGCTTTCAATCTAACTATAATGATAGTAGAAGCATGTTGGGTTATATCTTTATCCTAAATGGTGGAGCCATCTGCTGGAAGAGTTTCAAGCAGCATACTATGGCAGACTCTATTTGTGAGGCAGAGTACATCACAGCATCAAATGCCATGAAGAAAGCTATGTAGCTAAGGAAATTCACCACCAAGCTCGAAGTAGCATCCTTCCTTGATGGACCAATCCTGCTCTACTGCGATAGCACTGGTGCTATTGCTCAGGTGAAGGAACAGAAAGCATACCAGCGGACGAAGCACATACTGTGCCACTATGATTTGGTTTAGAAGATCGTGGATCAAGGTGATGCCGACCTTCAAAAGATCAACAAAAAGAAAAACCTAGCCAACCCCTTCACTAAAGCCCTAGCGATAAAGGAGTTCAACAACTACAAGTCAAAGATAGGTATTAGATACTGTGCCAAGTGCCTTTAGGACAAGTGGAAGTTATTGAAAAATGTGTTCTAAAATCAATTATCAGCATATTGATGGTTAAGCTACCTTGTAATTATAATTAATTTATTAATGAATAAAATAAATATTTTAACTTTTTCATCATAAAGTCTATATCTTCTAATGAACTCCATTATTGTGATGAACTCCTTACGGCTATTTAGTTTCGATAAAGAGAGAATTTATCGACTAGTCCTTAAATAGTTCACGACCAAATGATACGTTGTTAATTAGGACGACAACATTTATCGAGCATAGGTCATTGTATGTCATATAGGTTGGTTGTCCTCTTAACCAAGGATTATGGAGACATTGGTATGTTATACAAGTAAGATGTAACGATACATCATCACTGAACTCCAAAAAATTTTGTTGTCGAGAATTGTTCTAATGGGACATAGATATAAGTATCTCTTAGACCTGAGATCACCATAGTGGCTTGCAAGCAACTCACTATGCTTTGTTACTAGAATAACTAAATTTCTAATTCAACAATGGAAGGTTTTTTAGTATAGTCAAGTACTTGCAAAATTAATGAGAGATCAAGATGGAATTGACCATTCTAAGAGTTGGAGAAGAATGCATCACCATATTTCAATATAGCAAAACCTTGGTCAGGATAATCCATAAGATAGATTTGATATTTTAAAATACAATGTGGATGACCTCATCAGAGTTGATAGTTAAACTCTGAGATGTCCTATGAGCATTTTAGTCAAGGGGATGAATTATATGGAAACTATATCCACATGGATTCTAAAGAATGTTGCTTCACACATTCAATCTATCTGGCCGTCGGATACTATTGAGGTTAAATCCACATCTATCAAAGTTCGGTTAAGACTCCAACTCTTGATCAGTTTCGTCCGGTTGCAGCTATAACAACTGAACCTCAACCCACGGGAGTATTTGAACTCTAAATCATTCTGAGATGGCCGATCTTCAATATTGCAATCAGATAATTTGACTGGCTGGGAAGACTGATTTCGAATTCAATAGGGCATTGCAAATTCCTTCTCCAGACAAACTTGAACAGAATGCTTCTGCCCCAGTAACTTGAACAGAACTTGAACCGACTAAGTCCTCGGCTCCTGCGCATCCTATTTAGTCGATCTCCTTCCAGTAACCTGCCTGGCTCCTCCAACAGTCAAACTCCTTCTAGACTCCTCTAGCAATCGAACTTCTTTCGAACTTCTCTAGCAGTCAAACTCCTTTTAGACTCCTCCAGCAGCTGAACTCCTTCCAGACTCCTCCAACAGTCGAACTCCTTCTGGACTCCTCCAGCAGCTGAACTTCTTTCGGACTCCTCCAGCAGCTGAACTCCTTCCGAACTACTCCAATGGTTGGATTCCTCTATCAGGAGAATTCTCCTTTGGGTTTCTCCTCCAGTAGAGCTGTGCATAGATCCCTCTAGCAGACCTACTTCCTAATTCTCCTGATGGATCCACTCTCAGACATCTCTGGCAGACTTCCTTCCAGATTTCTTAGATCGTAGAGCTTCTGAATTCCTTCCAACCAAACCTCTAGCAATCGCCCATAAAAGTCTCCTCGCCTACACGAATCCAGTCCCATACATGGCATGAACCAATCCACATACAGACTACTTTGGAGGAGTCCAAACTCTTCTAGAATTGATATAGCTCAAAGGTTATCACCAACCGACGTCTATTCCTCCAAACTTCAACTATTAAATCCCAATAGATTTGCACACTATGACAACAGACACAACTCTCCGTAACAAATCCCACATAGCCCCGAACGACCCACTACCAAGTGGTTGTGGCTGTCACTATCAGTTTGTTATAGGCTTTGGCCTATAAAAGGGACCCTCCAGATATGTTTTCTCCGGACTCTCTTCTTCTTTTCGAAACTCTGCAACTTTCTTAATGGAGCACTCCATTTCTGTTGGCTAAAAGAGCTAACTTGATCATTGAAGGGTCTTGCTAGAGCCACCTGATAAGTGCTAAAAATATACTAATAAAAGTATTAAATTATAAAATAAATTAAACTATTTTATTAGAAATTAATACTTTTATTAATCTTATATAGAAAAGAAGGCTACTAATATGAAGATCTTATTTTTTTGATTCAGATGAAAAAAATTTCAGGTAAAACGGACTTCAAACGAGCCAAACGAGCCTAGAATTGAATTTCAAAAAAAAAAAAAAAAACCACCGACGCAATGCTGACGTCAGCATTTTCATGGCGCACGATGGACCATCTGAAGGGTATTTTGGGAATTTCATAGCAAGAGGCGCACTCTGATTGGCTGAAGAATGCGGCGGTCCACGCAACACCGGACTCGCGCACGGTCCATGGAGGGCAATTTGGGAATTTTGGCTGATCCAACGGGCGGTTTTCACTGAAGCTTGATCGGACGGTCGAAAAGAAGGCGCTGATGGACGGCATCCATAGCTCCCAATCGAGATCCAATGGCTGAGATTCATCCCGACGTAAAACTAAAGATCTGAAGGCTTATTTCAATGCGATCGGACGGCCCAGATTTGATCCAATGGCTGATATTAAATTTGACTTGATCTGGATTATTTTAAGGGGTTTTTGAGTGGTTTTTGGACCGTTTGATCAACATCCAACGGTCAGAATTATCCAGATCTTAATTTGAGTTGTTTTGGGAGTCTTAAACCTAGTTTTTGATGGATTTTGGGGGGAAATCAAATTCTTTATCTATAAAAACCTATGGTTGTCGTGAAAAAAATAGGAAAATTAGAGAGAGAAAGAGAGAGAGACGGGGAGAAAGAGAGAGAGGGAGAAAGAGAGAGAGAAAGAGAGAGAGAGAGATAAAAAAAAAGTGATTTGTGAGAAAATCAAAAAGGGTTTTTGATTTTTCTTCGACGATCAAGACATCGATCAAGGAGCCTCTTCTTCTTCGCCAAGTTCTCCACATCAAGAGCAGCAGACAATCAATTTCAGCAATCAAACAGTCTAATTTCTCTATGCTTTTTATTTTATTTGCTATTTTTGAACTTGTTATCATGAACTAAATTTTATTTTACTAAGGCTAAGGTGTAGCCACTCTTTTGATGCAATATTCAGTATGATTTATTTTTAAATTTTATTCATGAGGAGTATATAAATCTGATCTTAATGCTTTTAGATTACTGGCCATCTTCTAATTGATCTGATGAACATAGATGTTACGGACCAAGTACATCTATGTTAATGCTTCTTGATTATATACCTTGTATTATGAATCAAATTAGAATTCATATGCATGCAGGAATTTTAGTGCGCTTTGGACGCAGCGTATTTTAATTAGAGGGTTTCACAAAACCTAATGCATTAATATTTATTTAAATTACACCTGGACCAAAGGGTAATTAATAAATATTAATAGTTTTGCTATGCCTGGACCAAAGGATAGTGAATAAATTAGGAGACTCCACCGTCACATGAAATAAAATTAATCTAAAAATCTGAATATTGTATTGACTGAGTTGGTGAACCGATTGCCTTAGTAATCCATTGCTCTTGAATTTAAAACCCTAATAATTTACACTCTCTCTATTTAATTAAAAACTTTTAATTATTTTTTTTTATTTTCTTTAATTTCTTATTCTCATAAATCGATCTTCTAAATAAAGCATAGGAAAGAGCTTTTCAGTACTTATTTTTCCAATCCTCTAGGGATGATACTCTACTCATTCACTTTATTACTTGATCGACTGGTGCACTTGCCATAGCTATAAATTAGCACGCATCAAGTTTTTGGCACCGTTGCCGGGGATTGTGTCTAAAATAATATTAAAATTTTGATCCTAGCTTTACTTTAGAAATTTATTTTTAATTTTTATTATTAAAAAAAAAAAATTTAGTGCATGACACGTACTGGACATAGTAACTTACTACCTTTAGATCCAGAAATTGAAAGAACCATTAGAAGACTACAACAAGAGAGAAACATGGCAGCTGAAGATCCTAACGACATCAATCTAGGATTGGATATGGCGACTGAAGGACAGCATGAAGCTATTCGACCAGTACATCATCCATTAAATGATTACATCACACCATCTGTAGCCGATGCAGCTTCGAGCATCAGGAGACCGCCTGTACGAGCAAACAACTTCGAAATAAAGTCCGACGATGATCCAGATGATTCAATCAACTGTCCAATTCAGTGGACACGTGCATGATGATCCGAATGCCCATATTTCTAATTTTCTTGAACTTTGTGATACTTTTAAAATTAATGGGGTGTCGGATGATGCTATTAGATTAAGGTTATTTCCTTTCTCTTTACGGGATAAAGCTAAAAATTGGCTTCATTCTCTTCCTGCAGGTTCTATCACAACTTGGGATGTCCTAGCCCAAAAATTCTTAGCCAAGTACTTTCCACCTTCCAAAGACTGCTAAGATGCGCAACGATATCACTTCTTTTATGCAGATGGACATGGAGACACTATATGAGGCTTGGGAGCATTTCAAGGAACTGCTGAGGAGATGTCCACATCATCAACTACCCGTATGGCTTCAGGTACAAACTTTCTATAATGGTTTATCTCCTACTAATCGATTCTATGATTGATGCAGCAGCAGGAGGAACCATTAATCGAAAAATGGAGGAAGAAGCCTTCGATCTGATCGATGAGATGGCATCAAATAGCTATCAATGGCAGACAGAGCGCATGATGCCAAAAAGACTAGCAGCTGTGCAGGGAGTAGATTGCGTGCCAACCTTTACTAGCTGAAATTGCAGCCCTTAGAGCCGAAGTCAACAACTTAAAGGGAACAGCTATGCATGTTCAGAGCATTACTTGTGACCTATGTGGAGGAGGACACGATACGAGCAATTGCCAGATAGGTAATCCTTTTGCTAAAACAACTGATACAGCTAATTATATTGGTAATTTTTTCAGGCCGCAACAAAACAATCCCTACTCCAACACATACAATCAAGGGTGGAGGCAGCACCCAAATTTCTCATGGAGCAATCAAAATGCAGCACAACAGCCACCCCCGGGATTCCAAGTACCTGAAAAGAAGTCCAACATGGAAGAGCTGATGGTCAAATTTATGCAAAACCAAGAAGCAACTATAAAAAATTTGGAAGCCAAACTTAGGCAGGACCAAACAGCAACAATTCGAAACTTGGAGATGCAAATAGGTCAAATGGCTAAGATAATCTCCGAGAGACCTCAAGGATCCTTGCCAAGCAATACGGAGACAAATCCAAGGGAGCAAGTCAATGCTATCACCCTAAGAAGTGGTACAAAGCTGGAGGAGCCACATCAGAAGAATGAGACTGAAGAGCCAACTACAAATAAGGAACCATCAACTAAAATTCGTCAGTCACCAAAACAACCAGCAGATGGATGGTCTCCAGGTATACGGTTTGCTGATCCAAATGTGAAGCCCTACGTGCCGCCACTACCATTCCCAGAGAGACAAATACAGCATCCAGATAAGGAAATTTTCTAACTTTTTCAAAATTTTAAAGAATTTACATATTAATATTCCTTTTGTAGATGCTATTACTCAAATGCCCAGGTATGCCAAGTTTCTCAAAGAAATCTTAACAAATAAGAAAAAGCTGAAGGAGCATGAGAGAATAAATTTGAATGAAGAATGCTCAGCAATACTTCAAAATAAATTACCACAGAAGCTAAAAGATCCAGGGAGTTTTACTATCCCCTGCATTATTGGTGATTGTAGTTTTGATAAAGTTTTATGTGATTTAGGAGCAAGCATTAATCTCATGCCTTTTTCTATTTTTCAGGAAGCTGGGTCTAGGAGAACCAAAGCCTACCACTATTACTCTTCAATTAGCCGATAGATCCATTAAATATCCAAGAGGTATAGTGGAGGATGTCTTGGTAAAGGTAAACAAGTTTATTTTTCCTGTTGATTTTATTGTTCTTGATATGGAAGAAGATTATGATGTACCCCTTATTTTAGGGAGACCCTTTTTAGCTACTGGAGGAGCTTTAATAGATGTTCAACAAGGAAAAATTAATTCTTAGAGTCCAAGATGAACAAGTTACTTTTAATATTTTCAAAGATACTAAATATCCTGATGATAATCAAACTTATTTTCTAATTGATATTATTGACAATTCATTATATGAGAATTCTGTAGAAAATAGGTTTGAGACTATAAAAGCGAGCAATGTCAAATTGAAAGAGGACTCGATCAAACATGAAAGTATTCCAATTGAAGTGGCACCGGATTGATCCACTTTAGAACTCAAAGAAAGTCAAGCTGAAGACTATAAATCAGAACTACTAGATAGGTTGTTTCTTTTCTTTTTAGTTTTGATCATTTTTCTTTTCTTTTATTTTTTAGTAATTTATTGTTGCTCTTTTACTGCTCTGGTGTGTATTTTCAATTTTGCAGAAAAATCAATGAGAACTCAAGCAAAATTTCAAAGCTCCAAAGAACCAGACTGAACCAAATCAGGTGTATTCCTTCCTATCCTTTATTACATCCTTTATTTTTCTTTCTCCTTTAAGACAATGTAGAACAATAATTAATAAAAAAAAAAAAAACCATGTGTCAAGAAGAAAATCTTGAGCAAGATAAACTGGATAAGTGATAAAAGATAGAATTATTTGCTAATGAATGTAATGAGTTAAAGAAGTAGATTAGTTGGTCAACTTTTAGCAGCCTACTTAGGTCATTAAAAGATTATTAGCACTTTTTATTGCACATGCACACTAACAAGGCAAAGTAGGTATTGATTATAAGGCCAACTGAGGATTCAATTATCACTGAAAATTGATAATTAATATACATTCTAATCAAAGAAACTTGAATTTAAGGAAAGAGCTACCTGCCTATAAATAAAGTGCAAAAGACAGAGTATATGTGGATTGCCCAAAGCCTAGTAACTGGGTCTCTGCACCTAGGTCAAGTGTGAAAATTCACGTAAAATGGTGAAGGAAAGGCCAGGATGCTCAGCACAGTAAAAAAAAAAAAAAAAAAAAAAAAAAAAGGCAGTGTGAAAGCTACCTTAATTCATGAGTATAAAATTGAGAATGTATAGAAAATTGACCAAAATAGGTGATAAGAGAAGATACTTTTGTTCTTTTAATTTAATACTGAAATGCTAAAGTTAGTCATCACGAACACAAGTGCTATAGATCTTTGATGTACTCTAAGAAAGTTTTTAATTGTATTGACTGAAAAATTTGCTTCTGAAGCTCAATGCTTAGTTAGCAGTATTTTCTAAACTTTTTGACCTTTAATCCTAGATTTTATCTTTGTGATGGATAATCTTATTGAAACATGGTATTAAATAAAACATTGCTAAGGGACTAGCAATGACTAAGTTGGGGGGTGTGATAAGTGGTAAAAATATACTAATAAAAGTATTAAATTATAAAATAAATTAATCTATTTTATTAGAAATTGATATTTTTATTAATCTTATGTAGGAAAGAAGGCCACCAATGTGAAGATCTTATTTTTCTGGTTCAGATGAAAAAAATTTCAGGCAAAACGGACTTCAAACGAGCCCAGAATTGAATTTCAAAAAAAAAAAAACCACCGATGCAACGCTGACGTCAGGATGACGTCAGCATTTTTCGCGGCGCACGATGGACCATCTGAAGGGTATTTTGGGAATTTCACAGCAAGAGGCGCGCTCTGATTGGCTGAAGAACGCGGCGGTCCATGCAACACCGGGCTCGCGCACGGTCCACGGAGGGCAATTTGGAAATTCTGGCTGATCCAATGGGCAGTTTTCACTGAAGCTTGATCGGACGGTCGAAAAGAAGGCGCTGATGGACGGCATCCACAGCTCCCGATCGAGATCCAACGGCTGAGATTCATTCTGACGTAAAACTAAAGATTTGAAGGCTTATTTCAACACGATCGGACGGCCCAGATTTGATCCAACGGTTGATCCAACGGCTGATATTAAATCCGACTTGATCTGGGTTATTTTAAGAGGTTTTTGAGTGGTTTTTGGACCGTTTGATCACCATCCAACGGTCAGAATTACCCAGATCTTAATTTGAGTTGTTTTGGGAGTCTTAAACCTAGTTTTTGATGGATTTTGGGGGGAAATCAAATACTTTATCTATAAAAACCTATGGTTGTCATGAAAAAAATAGGAATTAGAGAGACGGGGAGAAAGAGAGAGAGGGAGAAAGAGAGAGAAAGAGAGAGGAGAGAGATTAAAAGAAAAGTGATTTGTGAGAAAATCAAGAAGGATTTTTGATTTTTCTTCGACGATCAAGACATCGATCAAGGAGCCTCTTCTTCTTCACCAAGTTCTCCACATCAAGAGCAGCAGACAATCAATTTCAAGCAATCAAACAGTCTAATTTCTCTATGCTTTTTATTTTATTTGCTATTTTTGAACTTGTTATCATGAACTAAATTTTATTTTACTAAGGCTAAGGTGTAGCCACTCTTTTGATGCAATATTCAGTATGATTTATTTTTAAATTTTATTCATGAGGAGTATATAAATCTGATCTTAATGCTTTTAGATTACTGGCCATCTTCTAATTGATCTGATGAACATAGATGTTACGGACCAAGTACATCTATGTTAATGCTTCTTGATTATATACCTTGTATTATGAATCAAATTAGAATTCATATGCATGCGGAAATTTTAGTGCGCTTTGGACGCAGCGTATTTTAATTAGAGGGTTTCACAAAACCTAATGCATTAATATTTATTTAAATTACACCTGGACCAAAGGGTAATTAATAAATATTAATAGATTTGCTATGCCTGGACCAAAGGGTAGTGAATAAATTAGGAGACTCCACCGTCACATGAAATAAAATTAATCTAAAAATCTGAATATTGTATTGACTGAGTTGGTGAACCGATTGCCTTAGTAATCCATTGCTCTTGAATTTAAAACCCTAATAATTTACACTCTCTCTATTTAATTAAAAACTTTTAATTATTTTTTTTTATTTTTTTTAATTTCTTATTCTCATAAATCGATCTTCTAAATAAAGTATAGGAAAGAGCTTTTCAGTACTTATTTTTCAATTCTCTAGGGACGATACTCTACTCATTCACTTTATTACTTGATTGACTGGTGCACTTGTCATAGCTATAAATTAGCACGCATCACCACCGCCCTAGGCTTTGGGCAAGACTTGTTTTACAGGTCACCGACGGTGACCTCATCTTCTTTGACTCCAGCACTTCTCCAACGACAACCAGATTTTGCACCAATAGGATTGACGCTAGAGGAAGAGCCTCTCTGCCTTCTGAGGTTTTCTTATTCTTAAAGGAATCTCCTCCAGAGTCCTCTTTCTCAAAAAAGATGCCTTAGAGGAAAGCTTCAATCCAACAATCAATAGCCTCCGTGGTCAAATCCCATCCAGATCTATCCGCTCCTATTTCATCCCTGGCAACTCAAGCTCCAACTACAGCAATGGTGGATGCAAAGTAGTTCAATCTGCTAGTCCAACAAGTTCGTGGCCTCACGAAAGCAGTACAGGCCATGCGGCAGTAGTAGCCTCTGATGCCAATTCGATCAGAGCAGGCTTCTCCAGAGCCCCATGATCCGGTCTGAGGATGGCCGACTCGGGCTAGCCAGTCGGTGACCTCCAAAAAAGAGAAGTAGAGGGCTGAGAGCCCTTGCTCCGATCATGACTCTACCCCTGGGGGGACTTTTCTCCCATTTAGTTAGAAAACCTTGGAGACCCACGATGGAGAGGATCTCTTGGAAAAGAAACTGCAAGAGATGAACCGACAGATCGAGAAACTCCATCGTGCTCCCCCCTATAGTAATGATATATGTACTAACCGTCCTTTCTCTCACTGTATCATGCAAGAACCTCTCCCACCAAACTTCAAGCTCCTTCAATTCGAGAGCTATGATGGGACTACTGATTCGGTCGATCACTTCGAAGCCTTTCAGATGATGATGCTACTCTATGGTGCACCAGATGCCATCCTCTATCGAGCCTTCCCATCCACTTTGAAGGGAATAGGTAGAAAATGGTATCCATCTTATTCGACCCTTAAGCGGGATACCATCTTTTCCTTTGATCAAATAAGCCACCAGTTCATGGCTCATTTCATCAGCAATCGATGCCCCCACCAAGGTTTTGACTTTCTCATGAACATCAAGCAGCAAGAGAAAGAATCCATCCAAGCTTATGTTAACCACTGCAATGCAGCTGCCCTAGAAGTCTAAAATCTGGATCAATCTATCGCTATGGCTACACTAAAAGGCGGCCTTCAGAAGAACAACTTGCTGTTCTCCCTAGAGAAGAAGTACCACAGAGATTTTGCTGATATGTTAGCTCAGGCTGAAGGCTATGCCTGAGCAGAAGAGGCCTTCAAGGCCAAAGATAATAAAGCCATAGGAGAACGACGAATGGGTGAGCCAAGTAGGCCCGCATCTAAAAAGAAAGTCGAATGAGGTTTGGTAGTGCTCGCGAACTCCCCTTAAGCGCAAGTAAGCTAGAATCCCTCCCCGGGCTCAGAAGCACGTAAGCCCTGATAGAGGGGCACAATAGGGCTCCCCTCTCCGAAGGTTCCATAACTATGCCCCCCTCAATACTCCAAAAATATAAGTGCTAATGGAGATCAGAGGAGACCAGACTTTGGCGAGGCATTATTACTCCATGGCCCTATAGAAAAACATCCAGCCCAACCTTTGCCCTATTGATGGACTGGATGTCTACGATGATCTTATAGAGGAGCGGGGAGAGCCTATGGAAGACCTCATTTTCATCCCACTAAATGATAGAAATGTGGACCATACTATGCAGATCGGCTCCAACTTGGGGGGTGGGGCTCAGGAGCAACTCATCACCTTCCTTCGAAGGAACGCAGACATCTTCGCTTGGGTCCCAATGGATATGCTAGGAATTAATGCCTGGCTGCTAATCCTAAGTGCCAGCCAGTAAAAGAGAAGATGTGCAGCCATGCTGTAGAGAGGTAGAAAGCAATTACAGAAGAAGTCGACAAGCTCCTCAAGACTAGATTCATTCAAAAAGTTAACTATCCAAGCTGGGTCTCAAATATGGTGTTCGTCAAAAAGGCAAACGACAAGTGGAGGATATGTATAGACTTCAAAAAGCTGAATAAAGCCTATCCAAAAGATAGCTACCCCCTACCCAGGATTGATTAACTGGTGGATGCAACCTCGGGCCATGAGCTCCTCACCTTCATGGATGCTTTTTCTTTCTACAATCAAATCCGGATGGCACTAGAGGATGAAGAGAAAACTACTTTTATCACTGACCGTGGTCTTTACTGTTATAGGGTTATGCCTTTCAGACTTAAGAATGCAGGGGCCACATACCAGCACTTGGTCAACAAAATCTTCAGAAAGTAGATCGACCAAAACATGAAAGTGTATGTGGATGTCATGCTTGTTAAGAGTCGAGCCTCAACAAACCACATTACCGACCTCAAAGAGATCTTTAGTGAACTTAAGAAGTACAAGATACTGAACCCAACCAAGTGTGCCTTCGGTGTGACCTCGAGGAGGTTTTTAGGATTCATGATATCAAGGTGCGGAATTGAAGCAAATTTAGAGAAAATTTGGGCTATTCAGGAGATGATTGCTCCAAAAACAATTAAAGAAGTTCAGCACCTAACTAAAAAAGTAGCATTCCTAAACCACTTCATCTCGAGATCGGCTAAGCGATGCATGACTTTCTTCCAAGTTCTCAAGCAACCAAAGAACTTTTGCTAGATGATGGAATGCCAACGGGCATTCGAGGAGCTCAAAAACTACCTTGGCTCATCCCCGCTATTGGCAAAGCCCGAGCCTGGAGAAGAATTATTCTTATACCTAGCAGTCTCTCCGACAGCCCTGGCAGCAGTCCTAGTCAAAAAGGTAGAAGCACAGCGGCCAGTCTAATACACAAGCTGGGTCATGAGGGATGCAGAGATCAGGTACTCTAAATTAGAAAAATTAACTTTTTCTCTTGTAATTACCGTCAGAAGATTCTGACCTTACTTTTAGGGGCACACCATAACTGTCCTCATGGATCAACCAATTAAAGTAGTCCTTCATCGAATGGATGCCTTTGGAAGAATCACAAAATGGGCAATCGAGCTTATAAAATTTGACATCAGCTACCGACCTCGATCGTCGATCAAAGCCCAAATATTTATAGATATTGTAGTAGAATGCACTATTCCGGATAAAGTCGAGCTTGGATAGGACGAAACAAGCATTCCATGGTTACACCCAAGCCCCCTCGAAGAGAATGCCGACCTTTTCAAAGGTGTTTAGGCTTTGTACGTGGATGGTTTATCCAACACTACTGGAGCAGGTGTAGGGTTGATTTTAGTTAATCCCGAGGGAGTCGTCGCCAAATATGCACTATGCTTCGAATTTTCTAAAACTAATAATGGGGCTGAATATGAAGCTCTAATCGCTAGATTTAAAATAGTAAAAGAGTTAGAAGTAGATCGGTTCCAAGTCAATAGTGATTTCCAACTGGTGGTTGGACAAGTTAGTGGCAACTATGAAGCTCAGAAGGAAAGCATGATGAAATATCTTGAGAAAGTAAAGAACTTGACTTCGGCCTTCAATAGTTTTAGTATTCAATAGATTTTGAGGGCAAAAAATACAAGAGCCGACCTTCTCTCTAAATTGGCCACTTTAGCCCCAGCCAAGCTCTCCAAAGAAGTATTTTTTGAAATCCTAAAGTGTCCAAGCTCAGAGGAGTCACAGCCCATTATGTACGTTGAGCATGAGTTGAGCTGGATCGACCCACTAGTTGCCTACCTCAAGGATGGAGTTCTTCCTCATGATCCAAAAGAAGCTCGAAAACTCAAAAATCAAGCTTCTCAGTATGTTCTATATAAAGGCAAGCTGTATAAAAGATCATATTCTCTACCACTCTTGAGATGTCTCCGACCTTCAGAGCCTGACTTCGCATTATAGAAAGTGCATGAGGAAACTTGTGGAAGTCATGTAGGAGCCAGATCCCTGTCACAAAGGCTACTTTGATAAAGATACTATTGGCCAACCTTGTACCATAACTCTTTAGAGTATATCAAGTAATGTGATCGCTGTCAGAGAAATGCAAATATAAGAAGATAGCTGTCCTTCGAGCTTACTCCATTAAGCACACCCTGGCCATTTGCATAGTGGGGAATGGATTACTTGACCCCTTTTTAATGGCATCCGGATAATGAAAGTTCCTCCTAGTTGCAATCGACTACTTCACCAAATAGATCGAGGCCGAATCTTTAGCAAAAATTATTAAGGCTAAGGTACAGAACTTCATCTGAAAGTCAATCATCTGTCGATTTGATCTGCCCCAAACTCTCATAATAGATAACGAGCGATAGTTTGCTGGAATGAGGTTTGTTGAGTTCTACGAAGATCTAAATATCTTCCATCACTTCACGTCAGTGGCCCATCTGCAGGCAAATGGTGAAGCAAAGGTGACCAATAGAATTTTACTGCAAGACATCAAGGCAAGGCTTAAAAGAGCAAGAGGGACTTGGGCGGACGAACTCTACCACGTCCTCTGGGCGTACCGAATTACTCAAAGGCTATTGATTGGAGAAACACCATTCACCTTGGCCTTTGGAATAGAGGCAGTCATCTCAATCAAGCTTAAACTTCCATCAGCATGGATCATGGCCTTCAATGAGCAGCATAACTCAAATGACCTAAGAGTCAACCTCGATCTACTGAGGGAAAAAAGAGAAGAAGTCCAAGTTTGGATGGTAGCCTACAGATGAAGAGTAGTCAGATACTATAACTCCAGAGTAAAAAGCAAAGCATTTAGGGTGGGGACTTGGTGCTTTGGTGAGCATTCATTTTGCAACCTCAAGATCAAGGAAAGCTCATCCTAAATTGGGAAGGTCCGTATAAAGTAGAGGAGGTCATCCAGTCCAAAACTTATAGCTTGAAGAAGCTCGGAGGAGCGACACTCCCGCGGCCTTAGAAGTTAGAAAACTTAAGAATGTACTATCAGTAACTTTCCTTCAATAAAACTTTTCTATTTTAACATCATTACTTCTTGGCACAAAAATTGTGTAATGGCTAATAACTCTTTGAAGCAATCTAAAGTGGCCCGTTAGGAATAGGAGAAGAACCTCGTCCTAATACGAGCAAAGTCGAAGGCCTCGTTAAAGCAAAATGAGATGAGGGGAGAGGCCCCACCAACGATCCTAATATGCCCCTACAGTCCATTAGGAATAGAAGGAGAACATCATCCTAACATGAGCAAAGTCAAAGGCCTCGTTGAACTAAGATGAGATGAGGGGAGAGGCCCCACCAATGGCCTTAATGTGCCCTTATAACCCACTAGGAATGAGAGGGGAACCTCATCCTAACGTGAGCAAAGTCAAAGACCTCGTTAAAGCAAAATGAGATGAGGGAAGAGGCCTCACCAATGGCCCTAATGTATCCTTACAATCCACTACGAATAGGAGGGGAACCTCATCCTAGCATGAGCAAAGTCAAAGATCTCGTTGAACTAAGATGAGATGAGAGGAGAGGCCCTGCCAATAGTCCTAATATGCCCCTACAGCCAGTTAGAAATAAGAGGAGAACCTCGTCCTAACGTGAGCAAAGTCGAAGGTCTCGTTAAAGCAAAACGAGATGAGGGGAGAGATCCCACCGACGGACCCAATGAACCTCTACGATCATGCAAAAGGTATAAAGCCGAGGCTTTGCTAATTGAAAATAAGGAAGAGGCCAAGGCCCTACTAATGATTGTCATGTACATCCCCCTATGGCCACTCCAAACACGAAAGGTAAAACCCCGACCTGATCCATGGAATGGACCTCTAATCCAACATCTATGACAAGCATCTCATTTGAAACAAAGAGAAAAATGAGGCACCCAGAGTCACATCTACAAGAGATGACAAGTGAAAAAAAAAAGAGAAAGATACCATTTTGTCATAGGATTGTGTTCATTACAAAATAAAAGTTGATAAGATCGATTACACAGTGGGCATACTATAAGCAAAATGAAGATCGGCAAGGACCAATTGAGTAAAAGAATGAATGCATTACAGATAGAATAAAGATTGATGAAACCGATTACATAAAGAAAAAAGAAAGGAGGTAAAGTCCTAAGGCAGCCTGGGCTATTCAGACTTTGGGTTGTCGACTCTAGCCATCACCAAAGCTTCCTTTAGTCTAAAGATCTCCTCCTCGAGCTCCATCTTCTTATATAGGCCGACGATATACATTCTGTTGGTGTACTCAAATTTGGCCTCAAGTTCTCACTACTGCTTCCTCAGGACTTTGGATTCAGCTTCGACGTCCATGATGGCTCGATGCTCATAGGTCAACTAAAGCTTTAGCTACTGAACTTTAGCTTTCTTCATCCCGACAGCCTTTGAGAGCTCACCGACGGTCCTCCTCAAAGAGGCAAGCTCCTCAGATTCGCCACTCGATCTAGCCTACTGAATGCTATAAAACTTCCTCCAAAAATAGGTTGCTTCATCCCTGGAAGCCTTCAGCTCATCTTCAAGCCTGGACATCTTCCTTGCCCAGGTCGCTCGATAACTATTATGCCGGTCCTCAGCATCTTGCAGCTACTTCTGAAGTTGGAAGAACTTTTTTGACCAATTCAAATTATGCTAGGCTTCATCAGTGGACCACAACAAACTTCCTTCCAAGAAATGGATTTTTTCTTTTGCCTTCTTCAAATCAACTTCAAGAGAGCCGATCTTCACTGTGAGCGCTCAAGACTTGTTGCTCACGTTCTTCCAAAGTTCAGCAAGCTCCATCTTGAAATTTTCTCTCCAGATGCAGAAGCTCGTGGAATCCTTCATGTGTAGGCTTTGGAGGCGAGTGACTTCTTTAGTCGCCTTCGAAGCATTCTTCTGAGAGGCCTGAAGGTCGACCTCAACCTTCTTCAATTATTTTCTTAAATGGTGAACTTTCTTCTTCAAAACCCCTATCAAAGGCTTGAACGAAACTCCCTGAGGTAAGGGGTCAGCATCAATTGGAGAAAGGGGGTCTGGTCTTGGTTGTCGGAGGCATTCTAAATCACATGCAGTGCGGTGTAAAGAAAAAGAGGGATTTGCTTTCATTACTTCAAATATTATTGGTACATCAAAAAAAAAAGAAAGAAAAATAAATAAATTTCAAAAGTTTAGACCTTGCATGGCTCACCTACTAAAGAGGTCGGGACATTCTCGGCTGCCTCCAACTCTCGAGCAGGCTCAGATGTTGCACCTACAAATTCTGGAACTTCTAGAGCAGCTTCGATGGCATGGATAGTGGTGCAACCTCAGCATCAATGCATGAAGGGTCGGCTCTATTTTCTGGCTCCTCTATGAGGAGGTCCAAATCGATGTTGGGGAAGTTCTTGACGACCTACCCTAAGCAGATCTAGAACCCCTCCAGGAAAGATTTCTGGGCGAAGTCTATTTTGATGTCCTCCATATCTTTAGAGGACTTGAAGTCTTGCATGGCCCTCTCCATGGCGGCATTGACCTCCTCATGTGCCTTCCTTTTTTCCTCCTTCTCTAGAGCTAGCTTGGCCCTTAGCTTCACCATCTCTTTGTGCTCCTCTCTCAACTCCTTTTGAAGGCGTTCAACCTCAGACGAGCAGGTTTTCGAAGTAACCTTCAGAACATTGACCTTGGCCCGAGCCTCCTCGGCTTCTACATGGGCTTCATCGAGGGCTTTGGAAGCTTCGGCCCATCTCTAATTTGCCACCTCAGAGTGGGCAAAAAGGTAGTGTCCCAACTGCAAAACAAAAAATGAGTCAGAATTCTAAAAGATCTTAACTTCAGAGCTCAAAGGGCATGAAATCAAAATCAAAAGAAGCCACTTACCTCCAGGAAGGCAGTGAAGGACTCATCGAACCTCTCAATGTCGTCCTTTTGGCGCATCCTCTCTATAATGTGGGAAAGAATGCTCCCCTCCATCAGCATTTGGACAACCTCTCAATCATCTAGGAAACCCTGCTCTTGGCTAAGATCCTCTTCCTCGGAGCTCTTAGCCTTCCATCCAACTTTCTTGCCGATGGCCTTCTTCTTCCTCTTCCTCTCAATTTCTTCTTACTGAACAGGAGCAGAAGGGGCGACCTCTTTAGACAAGACTAGGCTTGGCATGGTAATGACGGGCTTGAGGGCTAACACGGCCCGGATTGGCATGGCCTGGCTCAACTCTCTAGTCTGAGCCTTCTTCCACGGTTCGCCAGAAGGACCACCCTTCCTCTTAAGGGTCTTGATTCCTTTCACCAGGCGATTCCATTCCTCTGGAGTCATTTCTGCAGAGATGATAAAGTTAGGTCAAAAGAAAGAATACCTCCAACTGACTGAATATGAAAAACTATTTATTGGGTTAAGAGAACTAAGACCGAAGTTGAACAAGGTCTACTCGTCTAGAAGTTTGAGAATCGATGGAGTATTAAAGGACTTCAACTTATCGGTCGAACTTCGATCCTCGATTTCTAACCCAGGGTTTCAACAGACCGATTTCATTATCTCGTCCCATAGAGGAAGTCCTAAATCTAAGAAGGGATGAGAGACAAAAAAGAATCTCTCCTTCCAGCCATGAATGGAGGAAGGAGCATCCTTAAGCAATCCCTTCTTGTCTAACTGCGGAGACACATACCACCAGTCCTTAGTGGTTGAATGGTGTTTGAAGGTGAAGAAATTATAGAATAAGAAAATGGTAGGTCGGACGCCTACCATGATGCAAAGAGAGAGAAACCCATGATGAATCTAAAGAAATTTGGCACCATAGTAGTAAGAGAAATATTAAGAAATATGAATAGGTTAACTACAAAAGGAGGCAAGGGAAACCTAAGCCCAGCCCGAAGGATTTCGACATACAGACAGGTTCAGCCAGAAGAAGCTGAGCAAACTCGATTGTCGAACCCTGAAAGTTCAAGCTCATATTTAGAAGGAATCTCGAACTGAATCTTGACTAAGAAAAGATCGTCGGACCGAAGTCTAGAGGGAATGGTTGCAGGCACAAAAGGATGGGCCCACTCTAAGGGTTTGGCTTCCCCAGGAAGCTGGTTCACCAAGGCTAGAGCGGTCGGGCTCCCATAATGAGTTGACCAGGATCCCTCACTAGACATTTGGATCAAAGAAAAATCGAGGAATACCCTAAAAAATCAGAAAAAGAAAGGTGTTTAAACTTCGACAAAAATAGAAAGAGCGAGAAAGCAAAGAGTGCAAAAATAATCCCAAAAAAAATGTCGGAGGGCTGACCTAAATTGGCTTGGGAGAATAAGCAGATGATGAACATAACAAAAATCGAACGAGGATGCGCTTGGAAGCAAGGAAAATGGAGGAAGTAGCTTGAACTCTTGCATGAGATGGAGAAGAAAACCAGAGGAAGGAGATGAGAATTTTAGAAGAAGTAAAGGCTCGGAGGAGGAGGATGGGCTTAAGTAGCCCCTAAAATTTTAAGACGGTTATGATTATGGATTTCCTCCAGCCGATCTTTGATCGATGCGTATCCCACTCATCATGGCAGAAAGCTTCCAATGGATAGATCCTTAATAGCACTGTACTTCGAGCAGGCTTCTGGCTGAAAATTCAAAAAATATCTTTTTAGGTCACCATGCATTTACGAAGCTTCGACGCTAGCCCGATAAAAGCCAAAACTCTCCATCCAATCCAGATGCGGGAAACCCAATAGGATTGAAAAATCCTTCGAACTTCAAACTCGAGAGTAGGGGGACTAGTGTTGGGGATAAATCCATGCCTGTCGAAGTTTTGTTAAGACTCTGACTCTTGATCTGCTCCATCCGATTACAGCTATAACAATTGAACCTCAACCCATGAGAGTATTCGAACTCTGAATCATTCTGAGATGGCTGACCTCTAACATTGCAGTTAGATAATCTGACTGACTGGGAAGATCGATTTTGGATTCGATAGAGTATTGCGAATTCCTTCTCCAAACGAACCTGAATAGAATGCTTCTACCCCAGTAACTTGAATAGAACTCGAACCAACTAAGTCCCCAGCTACTGTGCATCCTATTCGACTGATCTCCTTTCAGTAACCTACGTGGCTCCTCCAACAGCCGAACTTCTTCCGGACTCCTCCAGCAGTCGAACTCCTTCCAGATTCCTCCAGCAATTGAATTCCTCCATCAGGCAAATTCTCCTTTGGGTTTCTCCTCCAGTAGAGCTGCGCACAGATCCCTCTAGCAGACCTACTTCTTGATTCCCCTAGTGGATCCGCTCTCAGACATCTCCAATAGACTTTCTTTAAGATTTCTTAGGTTGTAGAGCTTCTGAATCCCTTCCGACCAAACCTCCAATAGTTGCCCATAAAGGTCTCCTTACCTACATGAATCCTGCCCTGTACATGGCATGAACCAATCCACATACATACTACTTTGAAGGAGTCCAAACTCTAAAATTGATATAGCCCAAAGGTCATCACCAACTGACGTCTACTCTCCTGAACATCAACTATTAAATCCCAACAGATTTGCACGCCGTGACAACAGACACAACTCTCCATAACAAACCCCATGTGGCCCTAAACGACCCACTACCAAGTAGTTGCGGTTGTCACTATCAGTTTATTATAGGCTTCGGGCTATAAAAAAGACCCTCCAGATACGTTTTCTCCAAACTCTCTTCTTCTTCTTGAAACTTTGCAACTTTCTTAACTAAGCACTCTATTTCTATTGACCAAAAGAGCTGATTTGATCATCGGAGGATCTTGCCAGAGCCACCACCCTAGGCTCTGGTTGAGACTCATTTTGTAGGTCACTGGCGGCAATCTTGTCTTCTCTAACTCCAGCACTTCTCCAGCGACAACCAGATTTTGCACCAATAGGTACCATTACTAGATGGTCACACTAATTGATACAAAAATTTATTTTGATTCTACCAGTTTAGGTTCAAACCTATGGGGTTATACACAAAAAAGTTCTCAATCTGATTGGATGGTTGATTGATGATTAAGAATCATTCTAGGGTTAAACATTCAATACGATTGATGTTTAACCTAGTGCAAATATTGTAGGAGAATCGATTAGCAATTGAATTGCTAATTAGCTTAATTTAATTAAGTCAAAAGATTGTGATTAAGTATAATTAAATATAATTTAATTAGATTTAGTTTGGACTTGATTGGATCAAATTCAATTGATTTATTGGATAAGCCAATTACGAGGAAGAATGAGTCCTACTTCAATTAGAACTTGTATCAACCTAATCTCTAATTTGATTAAGAATTAAATTAAAATTAAATCTAATTTAATTTGATTTAATTAGATTATTAGTTGGACTAAAATTTATTCTAATTGGGTTAGATTTATTTTGATTTAATTTGGTTGAAAGATCATATTGGACCAAGTTAAAATAGGAGTCTTAGTATGACTAGGACTCTCTATCCTTGCGCCACCTTAGTCCCAACACTCTCCATGCCCTCTTTGGAAGTTTTATGCATGGAAAATCCTCTCTCCCAGCTCTTCACACGTGCCCCCTTGCTCTCTTTCTTTCTTACATGGTAAATTGTCCCACTTTGGAAGTTTTATGCATGGAAAATCCTCTCTCCTAGCTCTTCACATGTGCCCCCTTGCTCCCTTTCTTTCTTACATGCTAAGTTGTTATGGACCCAGTCAAATATGGTTAGAAGATTTGAATTCAAACTCTATTTAATAGAGTTTGTTGTTATCAAAACTCCTACCCATGCTTGCCACCAATCCTTTCGAATTTCCTCTGGATTTTTTGGTGGAAAAGAGGGAATTATGTGTGCCATTTACTGGTGGTCCATGGCAAAAAATTTGGAAGGGGGCACCCAAGAGTTGGGTGCCTCAAGTGTTGCCTTATTTGGACAACCTTTGTCTAGGTATTTGACCAAGACAAGAATGGTTACATAACTCTCTATTTTAAAATGGTCTTTGGCCCTGATCTTTTTTAGAGATTCTGGAACTTTGAGAGAGAGCTTTGGGCATGGGAAAGGTTGGGCACAAGCTACCTTGGGTGTGGGCTTTTGGGAAGACACAATCTCAAGTGTCTTGGTGAGAGAAATAAGGAAGAAGAAGGGTCTTCAACTAGGGTTTTCCTCTATATCTTTTTCTCTATCTTTTTGTGAGTTTTTGAGAGGTGTCTTAGATTCACTAGTCTTCTTCCTTCCTTGTGAAAGTTGGAGAGTCTAAGATTCGAAGAGGAAAGATCTAAATCGACCATCAAAGAAGGATCAGCACAGTACTAGCATACTGTGCTGATTTTCAGTCATTGGACTTTTGATCAATGATCGAGGGTTCGTGTGGACATCCTATAGAGGCCGAACATATGTGCAGCTCGGAGTAGCAACCTGAGCCCTAGATCAGTGAGCTAGAGAGTCTAACTTGCAAAGATAAGGATAATTTGATCTTTTTAATTCATGTCTAGATCTGATCTAGTATAGTTTATTATTGATATGATCAACATGTATTTTTCTAATATTTTAGTTTCTAATTTAATTACATGCTAAAATCATGTAATAAGATCCTAAATTTTGGGCTCATTCTTATATTATTCATGAATTAATGTGATTAATTCATCTCTTCCACTGCATATTTTGGAAAAGTTTTAAAATATAATCCTAAAATCCTAGATCTATTTTTTCAGTAGCCTCTACCTCTAATTCGAGAAATTACATTAATTTTCTAGCATGTACTAGAATCCACATAGGCTACATGCAAGCTCGACTTTGATCGATCAACCCATGTGCATCAATAAGTAGGTTCTTTAACCAATTATTTCTCTAAACAACTTCTAGTATTTTAATTTTGTCCTAAAAAATCCAATCAGTAGGCTTTGGCCTCCACTGAAAAAGTCAGATTAGGTCCAACCATTAACATGACCATATTTGGTGCATCTAACCATCAAATGATGAAGCCCAACTTTGGTTGGTCAACCTAAATACTATTAGAGAGATGCTTCCAAGTTATCATATTATGAATGATAATTCCATTAGTCAATAAGCACCAGGCCTTTGGGCCTCCAATGATTATTGAGTTAATGGACCCATTATCATCCAACTTAATGGGAGGCTATGACTCGGTTATTCCTATAACTTTATCATTTTAAGGACCTAAAAATTTTAAAGGATTTAGAATTATTAGTGATTTGATGATAGAGAAAATATTGACTAAATTACTTTCACTGACTTCACCAAGTCAAATCCTCCCACTCACTTATCAAGTCATCGACGAGGACTAGGATCAATTTTGGTTCATAGGCACCTAGATCAATCTCACTGAATAAAATCAGTCTCAGTGATTTTCTATGTAACATGGGTTAGCACGAATCAATAAGCAACCTAATCAAAAGCTGATTAACCATATTGGCCAAGTAAGTGAGATCGATGAGAGGGTCTGCCAAAGATTGTCTTAGACATTATTAAAAATGGCTAGATAAGCAAGCTACCAATTAGAGACCACCAGCTAGAAATGCCAGACTTACCTTAGATACTAATTGATTTGTTAGTTTTGATTTGGTCTGCCTAAAGACTTGGGCTTGACCACTGAGCCATGATCAGGTCCATCTGTTAGATGTTTGGACAATGATCAACTACAACTATTGAATTGGTCTATAGAAAAGAAATGACCTAATCCTAATTAACTATTAATTAATTTTGATCAATTTCTTAACTTAGTCCATTTTTTATTCTAATCCTAAGTCTAACCTAGTTGATGACTTAATCAAAGCTAACCTATTATCCTTTAACCCATGTTTTATGAAATTGACTTAGAATCTTCAAATCACAAACCTAGATCCTAAATAATTATTTAATTCTTAATTAAATAAAAGACTGATGGGTTGAGATTTGGAACCTCAGAACTAATTTCTAATTTGATCATTTGAAATATTTTTAAATTTTATAAATAATTTACATTGAATCAAATTTAATTTATGATTTTAGATATGATTCATTTTAACATTTAAATCATGTCCTAGGGTTTTGATTCTAGGATTTTGCAGAAAGTAAATTCTCAATTTAAATTTTATAAAACATATATATCATATATATACATTCTAGATTCAAAATAAAGCTATATATCCAATATTTGCAACAAAAGAATCTAGATCTAAACATGAAACGCACATCATTCAAATCTTATCTAAATGATCAAAAATCAGATCATAAACCATTAAATTTTAGATTTAAAATTTAAAAATAAATCATAAATCTTCTTAGATTTTATCCAACATATTTATGATTTAGGTTTTTCAGATCAATGCATATGAGGACAATCTCTGCACTATAAGGGATAAAACTTATAGCAGGACAACCTTATAATCAGAATGTGCTACCTTTATATTATTTAGATCTCATCTAAATAATCTAAAATAGATCAAATATCTATTTATTTTAGATTTAAAATTATAAAATAAATTATAAATTTACTTAGATCTTATCTAACTGATTCATAATTTAGATTTACAGATCAGCATAGACTAGGACAACCTTTTCATTATAAAGGGTTAACCTTACAAAAGGACAACCTAATGATCAGTATGTGCAATCTTTAAATATTATTTTTAGATCTATTTTAAAGTAAATATGATCATGTCATAAAGGAACCCAGAGCTCTAATACCATAATTGAAAAACCTTGCAGGGTTTCATGCATGTCTTTCGCAACTTTTTCCAAAGTGAATGTAATGAAAATTATAGATTAAACTATTTAACCTATTATATGGATGTGATCTAATCACTAAGCTCTACATCTAGGATCTATGATATGCCAAGATGCATATATAAATCTAAAAAATAAAAATATATTGGTATTGATCATATTAATACCCTAGATCTAGAATAATTCTAGAAATTCTAGACTGCATCTAGGTTAGAAAAGAGATCAGATCTCTTATCTTTGCATGGATCGAAAATGCCATAGTTAATTTTTACTATCATACTTGTTACTTGGATCTGCACAATATGTCTGGCCTCTATAAGTTATCCACATGAGGTCACTACGTAGATTGGAGGTTCATCAAATGAAGATCCGCTCAAAGTGCTAGCTACTTACGGATCCTTCTTGATGGTCGATCTATAAAGTTTCTTTGGATCTCTTGGATAATCCAAGAGAAGAGGATTAGAAGGAAGATTGAGGGAGAAGACCAACTCTTGGATCTTTCAAAAAGAAAAAAAGAAAGGGCTCGAGATAAGCATTAAGAGAAGACCTATCTTATCTTTCAGGACATCAACTATTGATGTCCTAAATAGATCTCCACACTTGGACAAGAGGAGACCCTCTCCTCTAGTATTCTCTTATGCCCTTCCTCTCTTTTTCTCTAATTTTTTTCATGGAATAATCCCTCAAAGCATTGAGAAGAAAAGGCTCTCAAAGAAATCCTAAGAGGAGACCATCTTCTCTTCTTATTCTTCTCAACAGGATATGAATGATTCATGTCCAAAAGAAACCAAAACCTCCAAGAAACAAGGCACCATATTTCCTCACACCCCCTCTCTCTTTCTTTCAAATTTTTGCATGGAAATCCCTGGTATTTTGATGCCCAAAGCCTCTTTATAAGAGGCTCCCTCAAAGATAGAAAGACTAGGTCAAATCCTAGTCTAAGAAGGACTCTTGATGGCGTCCAACTCTTGGATGCCTCCAAGATTCTTTTGGCAACAATTTTTCTATGCTAGGAAAGATGAGGAGGTGCACAAATATTTAGAAAAAGAGGTGCACAAAATAGGTGGGCGTTGGAACTGATTTCCAAAAGAAATTGGAGTTTTAAACCTTTTAAAACTCTATCTCCTTATTCCATGTTTGACTAATTAAAATACTTTCCAAAACCATGAGAGAAGAGAAATATGGCATGGAAATCAATATGGGGCATGGCTTCCTAGGTGCAAGGGAAGAGGGAGAGTCCTAGTCCAACTAGGACTTCTCCAATTTGAATAGGTCAAAGCTATTTTAAACCCAATTGAATTAGGATTAATGCAATCTAATTAAGAATGATCCTAGTCTAACTAGGAGTCTAATTAAATTAGATTAAATTATATTTAAATTTGATTTAAATCCTAAGTCAATTAAGAATTAGGCGCACTTAAGTCCTAATCTAACAGAAAATTATTTTCTCTTGTAATTGGCTTATCTCATAAACCAATTGGACTTGACCCAATCAAGTCCAAACTAATTTTAATTGAATATAATTTAATTAGACTTCATCTTAGCCTAATTGCTCAATCAAATTGAACCAACTAATAATCCAATTGCTAATTAATCCTCCTACAACACTTGCACTTGATCGATCATCAATCTCATTAATGATTCGATCATTGAACGATTCTCAATCATCGATCAACCATCTAATCAGGTAGAAATCTCTTATATGTATGACCCCATAGGTTTGAACCTAAGCTAATAGCAAAGAAATCAATTTTTATACCAATCAAAATGATCATCTAGTAATGATATCCGATGTTCGGATAGGTCGAATATATGCAAGCAATATTCTTAGAATTCTGGCCTATTGTTACTATATAATTCATCTCTTTGATCCTTAATGCTCAGGATGACTTCGAGTTAGTTGTCAACACTCATACAAGTTCATCCATACTATATTTTAAAGTTTGCAAATCCCGTGACTCCTCATGAGGATTACCCAAGCTTAGGTTTTGCTAAATTCAAACACAGCGAGACATTCACTCTTGAAGTTAATCAAAAGTAGTCAATTTTATCTTGACTCATACATCGACTCTATAAATACTTGACTATATCCAAAAATCTTTCATTACTATATTAGAAATATAGGTAGTTCGACACCAAAGTATAGTAAGTTACTTGTGTTAAATATGTTTTCTAGAAGCCAGATTAGTTGACCCTTATAATACACATTCTAAAAGCATTTTTACAATTTTGACTTAAAAAATTAATAAAAAATTAGTTTTTCTATCACATTATGTGTAACATGTCTATGATTTATCCTTTGAGTTAATGAAAATGATAATACATATTTCCAAGTATTAAAAATTTAAGACATGTATTTTCATAATTAACTCATAAATTACTCTCGATCATATAATCATCACGAGGATGGTGATTGATTCAGAAGA
This sequence comes from Cocos nucifera, assembly GCA_006176705.1. Taxonomy (NCBI): domain Eukaryota; kingdom Viridiplantae; phylum Streptophyta; class Magnoliopsida; order Arecales; family Arecaceae; genus Cocos; species Cocos nucifera. Next base: position 64,355 of record QRFJ01002999.1, on the reverse strand, counting down.
TTGATATATGATCGCTTTCATAGGATAGATAAGTCTTGAGTCTAGATACCAAAGTGAGAGTATAGGTACTCGTTGAGAAGGAGGGCACTGAGCGTGATCACTTCAAGCAATCATAAAGGAGTCTACTTTTTCATCGATAACTAAGCTCGATGCTACTTTTTCATCTGGTTCTTTGATCTGAGGTGCATCGATAGTTCACCTTGAGTATATTATAGTTTGACTACACCATAACTCATTCTCCTAGCTATTCAAAATTCTAAGATGTATGTTGGCTATAGCATGTTCATTGTAGGAACTAGATCGCACCAAGATGGGATCTATCAATCTCGGTAGAGGAAGAGCAGTCCTATGATGATTATGAGATCGAGTTCTTAAGCCTATGGCCATGGCAGTATGATATAATAGAAAAGAGTTTTCTATTAGAATTTCACATCAAACTCGAATCAAATGATTCAATAATATGATGGGGTGTTGGATTTGATGAGTTCATCTTAACCCTAATCCTATCAGGGCTTATGATAGAAAAATTCAATCACACAGGTAGCTGCACCGAGAGGTTTGCATTCGATTCTGATGGATTATCACCATATACTGCTAGGTATCACTAGTAGATTTTGAAAGCAATTAGAATGATCTTGATAATCAATAATTCTAATTGGATGAATCAAAAGAGTTTTGGTCAATCGAAAGGTGTTTCGATGATGCCGATGTTAGAGATCATGATATGTCTCATTACCATATGGAACTAAATCTAACTGGATCACACAAACAAGGATTTGGATCTAGATATCATTAATTATGCTAACCCAATTTGATTGATTTGGATTAGATCTAATTAGGTTTAAGAAAATCATGCTAGCACACAATTGAGCCTAACATTCTCCTTCTATAGGCATTTTATTCATCTCGACTAAGTCAAATTAGATTTGACTCATCCAAAAACCCTATCCTAGTCTAATTGGAGTTTGTCCAAGTCGGAAAAGTATTGTCCTAACCTAATCTAGGCTTATCCTAATCCATCGGATGGGAACAAGACAAGACTTGCTAATTTCTAAAATTTTTAGGATAATGGTCAAAGGTTGATCTGGATGCAGGAAAGAAGGGAGAAGGGGCATGCGCTCCCTAGAGATTTTCTAGGGGCACATGCCTCTAGGAGTTTTCATGAGAGAGGAGAGGGTGCACGTCCTCCTAGCTATGCACCTCATATGGATAAGGGAAGAGACCCATTCAAAATATTTTTGACGAGGGCAAAATATTTGAATGTGATTCAAAGTCCTTGGAGATAAATCCCAATGCCGACCTATCTCCTTATCTATTTTGTGCGACAATTATAGGAGATTTTTTGGGTGACAAAACAAAATAGAGACTAGTGTTTGGCATGGAATATCAGATTAAACTCTAATTTAATCAAGCAATTTGATTGCTTGATCAACCTAGACTCTAGGGTTGGCATAGGACTCTATATAAGAGACCCCGCGCCCTAGGGTTTCTTATTGCTAATTGACCCTTGCCCAAAGGCTGCCACAATATCCATCTCCATGCCTCCGCTACTACTCCTCTCTCTCCTCTCCATGCCCATACTAGGTTGGGCAAAGGATCATCTATCAAGGGTTGATAGAAGCTACTGCAAAGATCAAGACAAGGTGTTCTACATCAAAAGACTACATGCTGATTTCCAAGTTCCTTTTGAAGGTTCTACAGATCAAATCCAGATCTAATTTTTGAAGATCAGATCCAGTAGGAGAAGATGTCTAGAACCAACTTGAGTAGAATCTGGTATATGCTAGGCACGTGCATGGCTAGCTTCGGAACCTCAGGCTTCGGCAGATCATCATCAGGATAATAGTTTACCCTAAAAAGGTAACAAAGATTGTTCCTAATTTAATTTTAATTTTAGATTTTAATGTCAGATTATAAGGATCAAATCTAATAACTCTTAGATCTAATTAGAACTTATAGAAAAATTTTTAAAATTTTACTATAGATCAGATCAGATCAGATCGATCCTGTGGCGGAAAAATCTAATTTTTCCTTCAACTGGTATTAGAGCTACGTTTGCAGTTCATCAAATCAATTTTTGATTTGATTTTTATTTTATTTATGATATGATATTAATAACTTTAGATGTCACACTAGATGTGATTAGATATGAAATTAGTAGATTAAAATTTTAATTAATATATGAGATATATTTGATGCATGTCTAGACTAGGTTTATAGAACTATTCTATAAATTATCTAGAATAGAATTTTATATGATGTGATTATTTAAAATTTTATTTTTTAAATGTTATATCAGATATATCAGATCTGAAACATGAATATGTTGGTTTAAATTTTGATACATAAGATGTATACAAAGCATGCATAGTTAGATCTTTAATTATATATGCGATATATGTTATAGATCTAATAGTTTTTGTAGTGTAATTATTTTTTTTTATTAAGAAAATTTTCTTGACCAACCAGTCATAAGAGTAAGAAGGGTTCAAAGGCCTTCTCTTCCCATTCGATGGGGTGCTCTTATGGCATGTAGGGGTGCTGCGTCTTTATCTTTAATCAGAGATTGAAATTTACTTTTCTACAAAATCCTAGATCCTAAAATCCTAGAATTTTATGTATGTTTTATTTATGAACCCTAGACTTAATTAAGAATTAAGTTTATAAAATCAATTAGATCTAAAAATTATAAATTTTTAGATTTAAGATGCCTTCATAAATTTGGGTTCGAATATGGGTAGCTTAATTAGGTCTAGCAGTTGATCAAACTAAATCAAGAGTTAGTTGGGTGGGATCAAGAGTGCTTAGATTTGACCAGTCCAATAGAATTAAGTCTGGGTCAAGGTTGACTCACAATCACATATGGTCAATCAAGTTAAGACCTAATTTAGCTCCGTGATTTGAGCCTGGATTATAGGCTAACCTAATCGATTCTAATTTGATAATTTGGTATTTAAGGTAAGTTTGGCAGATACAACCGACTGATTTTTGATTGGGAGCTACATGATCTGAATACATTTTTATCAAGTTAATGGCATATCCCTTCCACCGGTCTCACTTACCTGACCATTTAGGTCGATCCAATTTTGGTTTAAGGTGGCTAACAATTTGAGCTAATCCATACCACTAGATTAGTCAAAATTGTTATGACTAAGTCAAGTCATATCTAAGAGACCTAAATCAAATCATCATAAGAAAATATTAAGTCATAGGTCTTTCACCATTATAGATGTGCAGGTCCTTTCTGAGGTTGATTATTTTTGATTGGTTATAGTGGTTCAGTTGCATCGAAAAGATACAACCATGTTTATTAGGCATCGGATGTTATGGGTTGGAGGATGGGTTGAACTTAATATTTTGGATATGGTGGAAGACCCAATCAGGAATCCAATTCATGCAAATGATGGGTCTGACTTAACTAAAGAGTAAAGCAATATTCTAGGCATGGTGAGCTTCATGAATTAAAGATCAGATTTGGATGCACCATGATTAGAGAATCATTAGACAAGAGTTGTCCATTCATCAATTGACCCATCACCAACAATTATTAGGTGAGGTAGTGAGCCAATTGGTGGGATCGCACCATCCACTAGAAATCTATAATCATGAAGATTTTTGCATCTCTGCCAAGAGAATGTAGAGATCCAAGAAAATAGTGAAAGCCTAATTTATTTAAAAATAAAATATCTAAATAAATTAGTTAAGTCTAATTACCAAGTCTAACTAGAAACTTTGACTCTCTACAAAAAAATATCTGCATCCAACCTCCTAGCCCGACTCTTAGATACTCATAGACTGACCAAACTTAATTACAAAGATTGGCTAAGATACTTCAAAATTATTTTAGATTCTGAGAAGCTGACCTATGTACTGGACCAGGACCCCCCCACCTTACCAATCCATCCAACCACTAAATAGAGAACATTTCTAGAGAAGTGGATGGACGATGATAATAAAGCAAGATACTACATGTTGGGCTCTATGTCTGATGAGCTACAGTGCCAACATGAAGACATCAAGGTTGCTTGCCAAATATTGGCACACCTTCAAGAGTTGTTTGGTGAGAAGAGTCACGTAGCCAAGTATCAAGTCTTTTGGAGATTTTTTAAGGCTTAAATGCATGATGGGAAGTCAGTCCAAGATCATTGTTTGACAATGATCAAGGATTTAGAGGAGCTTGAGAAGCTCAGTGTCATGTTAGATAAGGATCTGCAGATTGATGTGATCTTGTAGTCCTTGACTGATGCATATGAGCAGTTCATCATGAACTTCCATATGCATAAACTATAATGTACCTTAGTTGAACTTATGAACATGCTAGTTACAGCTGAGCTTTCTATGAAAAGTTCAAAGGGCTTAGTTCTTGCTGTGAGGTGGACTTTCTCCAAAATAAAGTCTTTTAGAAAGAGGAAGAAGTCTGCAAAAAAGTAGAAGATAGAAGACGGAAAAAAGAAGAAGGAAGAATCGAAGAAGAAAGCCACTAATAAAGGAAAGTATTTCTATTACAACACCGATGGCAATTAGAAGCGGAACTATCCTTTATACCTGGCTAGCCTAAAAAACAAGAAGGAGGCAGGACCTTCTAGAGGTATGATGGTAATTGAATCTAGCCTTATGATTTTTTCTGCATCCAGTTGGGTGCTTGACTCTAGTTCTATTACTAACTTGTACACTTCCATGTAGGGCCTTGAGGAGAGCAGAAGGATGAGGGATGATGAGATGATCCTGCACGTCGAAAATGGAGCAAGAGTTACTACTATGACCATGGGAACCTACCCTTTTCGACTACCATCAGGATTAGTTTTAGTACTTAGGAACTATTATTATGTGCCTGCAGCAAACAGAAATTTAATTTTTATTTTTTGTTTAGCATAAGAAGGTTATGTAATTAGCTTTTTTAAAGACCACTATACTATTATTTTTGAAAGAAATAAAATTACAAGTAGTTTTTAATTAACGGTCTCTACCAGTTACATATTGATCTATGTTTAATATCGAGCAAAATGTGAATGCCATAGGAATGAAATGACCTAGGGATAATCTAAATGAAAGGCATCTATGGCACCTTAGGTTAGGTTATATAGCAAAAGATAGGATTAATAAATTAGAGATATTCAGACTAATGGATTCATTGACTTTCAAGTCATATCCGATTTGTAAATCATGCCTTCAAGGCAAAATGACCAAGCTTCCTTTTGTAGGACATGGAGAAAGTGCCATAAACGTACTTGCCTTAGTACATATAGATGTATACGGCCCATTTGATGTGTCGATTAGAGATAATTATATCTACTTCATTATCTTTACTGATGATCTGTCTCGATATGGGTATGTGTACTTAATGCGATACAAGTTTGAAGCCTTTGAAAAGTTCAAGAAATTTAGGCATGAAGTGAAAAAAAATTAGAAAGTCCATTAAGATTCTTCGATCAGATAGAGGAGGTGAATACCTTAGTTGAGAATTTCTATACTATCTCAAGGATAATGGCATAGTCTCATAGTAGACTCCACCTAGAATGTCTCAACTTAATAGGATTTTAGAATAGAGAAATCGGATCCTATTAGATATGGTCTGATCCATGATGAGTTTCACAAACCTCCTTAAGTTTTTTTGGGGACATAGTCTAATGACTGCTATCTACCTACTGAATAGGATTCTCTCTTAGACCATGCCTACCACACCATATGAAATATGGCATGGTAAGAAACCAAGTCTGAGTCATCTCAGAATTTAGGGTTGTCCAGCCCATGTCAAGAGATAGCAGGTGGACAAGTTAGAGTCTAGGTCCTTTAGAGCTTGATTTATTGGATATCCTAAAGAGTCGTTAGGATATTATTTCTATTTTTTGAAAGACCATAATGTGATTGTGAGTTAACATACCATTTTCCTTAAAATATAGTTTATTCATAATGGTGGCATCAAGAGATAGATCAGGCTCAAGGAGAAAGTCTTCGAACAGCAATGAGTTAAAGAACCTATGGAACCCAGTCAGATTGAGCCAGTCCAAACACAAACTCCTCCACCTCATAGATCAGGTAGAACTTTCTGTCCTCTTGATAGGTACTTAGGTACCATTTTAGAGGATGTAGAGAAAATATTTCTCAAAAAAAATGGGGTTCATGGTGATGATTCCAAAACCTATGATGAGTCGATATCAGATATCAACTCCAAGAAATGGTTAGAGGCAATAAAGTCAGAGATTGACTTAATGTGCTCGAACCAAGTCTAAACCTTGGTAGATCCACTTGAAGGTATAGTACATATTGGGTATAAATGGATCTTCAAGAGAAAGATAAGTGCAGATGAAAATGTGGAGACATTTAATGCTAGATTAGTAGTGAAAGGGTATAGTCAGTGTGAAGGCACTGACTATCAGGATACCTTTCTATCGGTAGTAATGCTTAAATCCATCCGCACATTGTTTGCTGTTGAGCCTATTTTGATTATAAAATATGGTAGATGAACATGAAAATGACATTCTTAAATGGATATCTTGAGAAAGATATTTATATGGAACAGCCACTTGGTTTTACATCCAATGATAGTGATCACAAAGTCTGCAAGCTACAAAGATCCATATATGGACTTAAGCAAGCATCTTGAAGCTAGAATGCTCATTTTAATGATAAGATCAAATCATTTGATTTCATCAAAAATGATGAGGAGCCCTATGTCTTCAAAAAGGTCAGTGGGAGTATTGTTATCTTTCTCGTATTATACATGGATGACATCCTCCTAATTGAAAATGATATTTTCATGTTGACATCAGTCAAAATGCGGTTATCTAAAGAGTTTTCTATGAAAGACTAGGAGAGGCATCCTTTATATTGAGAATTAAGGTCTATAGGGATAGACCAAATAGGATGCTGGGTCTATCACATAAGATGTACATAGAGAAGGTGCTAAAGAGGTTCAACATGAAAAACTCCAAGAGAAGACTAGTGCCCTTTAGACATGGCATTCATCTCTTTAAGAAGATGTGCCCCAATGCACCTAAAGAGATTGAATGCATGAGTAAGATCCCTTATGCTTCGACAATAGGGAGCCTCATGTATGCCATGCTGTGTATACAACCTGATATCGCCCATGCTGAGAGTATTATTAGTAGGTATCAGTCGAATCCACATGAAGAGCACTAGACTTTTGTGAAGTGTATACTTAAATAATTGAGAAAAACTAAGGAAATATTTTTGGTCTTTGGTAATGAAGAACTCTAGGTCCAGGGATATACCGACTTAGACTTCATGTCTGATATAAATGATCGACAGTCGACATCTGAAAGTTTGTTTATATGCAATGATGGTGCTGTTAGTTGAAAGAGTTTCAAGAAGATTGTGATAGTCGATTCCACCATGGAAGCAAAATATATCACTGCATCGAAAGCTACAAAGAAGGCATTCTAATTCATGAAGTTTGCCATAGAGCTCGAAGTGATACCATCAGATATCATCCCTCTATACTGAGATAATAATGGCACCATAGCCCTAGCCAAGGAGCTGAGGTCTTACTAGAAGTCTAAGCACATTGAGCAGTGGTATCATCTTATCCACAATTACCTCAAGAAGGATTATATCAAGGTTAAGAGAGTTGACACCACAGATAATGCTGTTGATCCACTAACAAAGCCATTGAGCTAGTAGAAGGTTGAAGCCCATCTTGAGGAGATGGGACTTAGGATTGTAGCCAATTAGCTTTAGATCAAGTGGGAGTTTATTAGATGTTTTCCCTAGAAGTCAAATTGGCTGACACTTGTAATACATATTCTAGGAGCATTTTTATAATTTTAACTTAAAAAATTAATAAAAGGTTATTTTTTCTATCACATTATGTGTAACGTGTCTGTGATACATCTTTTGAGTTAATGGATGATAATAAATATTTTTAAGAGTTAAAAATTTAAGACATGTATTTTCATAATTAACTCATAAACTATTTTTTATCGTAGGATCATCACGGGGATGGTGATTGATCCAAAAGATCGATGTATGATCGCTTTCTTAGGATAGATGAGTCTTGAGTCTACAATGTGAAGATACTAAAGTGAAAGTATAGATACTCATTGAGAATGAGGGCACTGAGCATGACCACCTCGAGCAATCATATGGAAGTCTACCTTCTCGTCGATGACTAAGCTCGATGTTGCAGTCATATGTTTGGTTCTTAGTCCTAAGGTGCATCAACAGTTCACCTTTAGCATGTTATAGTTTGACTACACCATAACTTGGTCTTATAGCCATTCAAAACCTCCTGAGGTATATGTTGGCTATACCATGTTCATTGTAGGAACTAGATCATACTAAGATGAGATCTATCAACCTCGGTAGAGGAGGAGCAGTCCTATGATAATCATGAGATCAAATCCTTAAGCCCATAGCCATGGTAAGGTGATATAATAGAAAAGAGTTTTCTATTAAAATTTCACATTGGACTCGAATCAAATGATTCAATCATGTGATGGGGTGTTGGGTTTGACAAGTTCACCTTAACCCTAATCCTGTCGGAGCTCATGATAGAAGAATCCAATCATACATGTAGCTCTCAAATTCAATCACACAGATAGCTGCACCTAGGGTTGGCGTAGTACTCTATATAAAAGACCCTACGCCCTAGGATTTCTTAATGCCAATTGACACACGCCCAAAGGCTACCACCATATCCATCTCCATGCCTCTCCTACAACTCCTCTCTGTTTTCTCCATGCCCATACTAGGTTGGGCAAAGGATCAGCTATCAAGAGTTGATAAAAGTTGCTGCAAATATCAAGATAGGGTGTTCTACGTCAAGAGACTACGTGCTAATTTTCAAGTTCCTTTTAAAGGTTCTATAGATCAGATGTAGATCTAATTTTTGAAGATTAGATCAAGTAGGAGAAGGCATTCAGAACTAGCCTGAGTGGACTCTGGTAGAGGCCAGACATGTGCATGGCTAGCTTTGGAATCTCAGACTTTGGCAGATCATCGTTAGGATAATAATTTACCCTAAAAAGATAACAAAGGTTGTTCCTGATTTAATTTTAATTTTAGATTTTAATATCTGATCATAAGGATCAGATTTGAGAACTCTTAGATCTAATTAGAACTTGTAGAAAAATTTTTAAAATTTTTCTATAGATTTGATCAGATTAGATCGATCCTATGGCAGAAAAAACCTAGTGTTTTCTTCAGCTTGCAAGTTACCGTGGTGATCTCAGATCGGAGGAACACTTATATCTATTATTCTTTTCTAGCTATTCTTGATCATGGAGTGCTACATTGGTTATGTTCGGTGTAGATGTATTCCTACATCTCACCTAGATACCATACCAGTGTCTCCACACCACTTGGTTACAAGGACAACCAATGCATATGATATATAGCAACCTATCCTCGATAAGTTATCATCCTGGTTAGTAACTTATCATTTGATCATGAAATAAATTTAAGAACCATCTGATAAATTCTTGTTTATCGATTGAATATGGTTCTAAGGATTTCATCATAATATAAGAGTTCATTTAAGAAAGATTGACCTTTTATGATGAATAAGCCAAATAACTATTATTATTTGATAATTCACATACAAATTATAATCATCCACAGCTTAGATGATTGACTTTAGAATATATTTTCTAACATCTATACCATCATGACCATGGTCACGATACTGAAGAATGTATCCAACTCCAAGATGAAATTAAGGAGCTAATCAGATAAGATCAATTGGATCGATTCCTACGACATCGGTCTGAGAGGAGAGAAGAGTGGCCAAGAGCTTTTCCACAGTCGGAGCAACCTCAGAGGGAAGAACCTCAAGGAGACTGACCTCTGCTAGGAATCATCAACACCATAGCTAGGGGACATCGGCAAGAAGAAGCTAGTAGATCGGCAGAACCAATGAAGAGGCGGAGGATTGAAGAATCTATCGCTTTTACTAAAGAAGATGCACAACGGGTTAAATTTTTGCATGATGACATGGTTGTAATTTCTTTAAATATTTTCAATTATGATGTATGTCATGTCTTGATCGATAATGAAAGTTCAGCTGATGTTTTATTTTATGATGTTTTATCTAAAATGTCTATACCCGACAGTCAAATAGGGCCACTAAGCTCTCCACTCATGGGATTTACTGGTGATACTATACCAATTAAAGGAATAATCACTTACCTATTGTAGCAGATCAATACCCAAAATAAGCTCATGTCTAGATTGATTTTTTGGTGGTTAAAGCTCCTTCCACCTACAATGCCATTCTTGGATGACATGGGCTTAATGCACTCCAAGCCATAGTATCTACATATTACCTAAAGGTGAAGTATCCAACATAATTTGGGGTTAGAAAGATCCGAGGTGATTGAGCCCTAGCACGTCATTGTTACACGATCACCCTGCAAGGAGGAAAACAATCTAAGGTTTGTCCTATAGATGGACTTGATGTTCATGATGACTAAAGAGCAGGAAAAACCTATTGATGATCTTATCATGATCTCTTTGAATGATGGGAACAAATACCATACTGTTCAAATTGGTTCAAATTTAGATAAAGAAGTTAAAATACATCTGGTTATCTTCTTACAAAGGAATATAGATATTTTTTCTTGGGTACCTACAGATATACCGAAGATAGATGCAAAGGTGATGGAACACTATCTGAGTGTGGATCATAAACATCATCTTGTGAAGAAAAAGAAGTGAAACTTTGCACTCGAGCATCAGAAGGTAATTATGGATGAGGTGGATAAGCTCATTAAACCTCAGTTCATTGAAGAAGTGTCATACCCAGACTAGATAGCTAATGTTGTTCTTATGAAAAAAGCAAATGAAAAGTGGTGGATGTGGATAGATTTTATTGATTTGAGCAAGGCCTGCCTAAAGAATAGCTACCCTCTACCTCAAATTGACCAATTAGTGTATGCAACCTCGAGCCATGAGCACCTCACCTTCATGGATGTCTTCTCTGGTTATAACCAAATCCGAATGGCACATGAAGTTGAGGAGAAAACTACCTTTGTTACTGATCGTGGTCTTTACTATTACAGGGTCATGCCATTTGGACTTAAAAATATAGATGCAACTTATCAGCACCTCGTGAACAAAATCTTCAAGAAGTAGATCAACCGTAATATGAAATTTTATGTGGATGATATACTTATCATGTTATGCAGGATCTCTTGACGTTGTTGAAGCTGAAGGAAGAGTGGGGTGCGCATTTTTCCTCTAAGCTTAGAGGCGCACCTCCTAAGGCACCTTGGCAAGTGAAAAAACTAGAAAAAGGGAGAGATGTGGGAGAAAATGATTGTATTGATCTTTATTTCTCTCTCTCAATTTCTAGGGTTTACAATATACATGTACGTATATACCTATACATGGACCAAAATCATAACACATAAAAAACTTCCTGGGCTAACCCAGTTCGAATGCACTCATCCAAACCCATGTATACCCATGGTCTGATCATGCACTTAATCTCATGGACCCAAATCTAGTCCAAACTCTGAGTAGCCCCCATGAGATCCACAAACTAGGGCCTCCTGACTATGGAGGGCTGAACCTTCACCCTAGAACTAAATCGATCCTAGCCCTAGGACCATACCTATTCTAGTCTTCTGGAGCCAACACCCTAACTCCTCCAGTGGCCTCTCAAAGCTTAAGAGCACCATTAATCCTAACAATCTCTACCTTGGTGCCCCCAAGCCTTGGCAAACCCCACATGAACTATCTGCACCATCTTGCTGTCTCTAGAGCTGACACCATCCCATCGAAGCCACCTCATCTCCTTAGTTGTAATACCAACCTATGCTTCGCAGCCCCTGAGACTCATTCTCTACCTCACTCCTTAGCCTCAGATTGATATCCTCCTGCTCTGACCCTGTGGCTGCAACACCAACCTGTGCTCCACAATGCACCTAGATAGCTCCCTGTGCAAACTCTAATGCCTTTGCCAAACCTTTTTAGCTACTGTGCACCCTTAGAGTGCTGGGATGCATGCAGGGCTTCTAGCTTTACTTTCAATTTTTTTTAAAAAAATTAATCATAGTAAAAATAAAAATTAATCTAATTAATTTATAAAGAGCTATAGATATGATCTACAAACCCTATATTACTAGGATCTAATATGATATACATGCATGCAATAAAATCTGAAAATAAAAGGCTATGAGCAATAAAATACTTTTACTATACTATGTGTTCAGAACATGTTATCTTATGTAGGTAGATGATCTCCGCAATCGAGTCACCATCGATCTGATCACCAAGAAGATTTGATTATCGCGACATAGTTACACATGCATCTGGCCTCCATGGATGGTCCACATGAGGTCCTAATCCCGATCGGCTCCTTCTGAGTTTTAGCTCAATGATGGAGGCTAGCTCCTAACAACTAGATCTGATCAAACAATTTTGATCTCCTTCCACTAAAACTTTGGATGCTCTAGATCAGCAACAGGGGTAGAAGAGAGGATGAGAAAGTACTCTAGAAAACTTCATGAAGATCCGACACTCAAATCTTATGAAATCAAATTAGAAATCCTAGATCAGGAGCTAGGGCAGCACGGCACTCAAACCCTAATGCCTACTTTTCTCTCTCATTTTTTTCTTCTTCGATTTTTTTCTTATTTTTCTCACACTGGGAAGGACTCATGCACCAGATGGAAGCTGTCTCAAAAGTACACACATCCAAAAAATTTCCATGCAATTTAATAAGAGGTGCACAACACAAAGTGGCATGTGGGAATAGTTTAGATAAGGTGGTTTCCTATTTGAATTCAAATCTTATTTGAATTCAGATGTGATAGATCATGATGTTGTCATTAAGACACAGTATTTATCAGTTTAATTTTGACTTCTTAAATAATTAAAAATAGATAGAAAGTAGTGAGTTGGATCGAATCCATAGAGAAGACAGTGTTTTAGTTTTAAATTTTTTTATTTTTATAAAAGAAAAAAAATTTGGAATAAAAATTTTGAAGTTGGAAAATATAATTTTAAATTACATAAAATTAAATAACAAAATAATAAATAGCATGAAAGTAAATTTTTGGTCCTAAGATATACTATTTAGATCTTAGCATCTACTTGTAATAAAATTAAATTTATAATTAAAATTAATGAGTAGAAATTTGAAGAGAAAAAAATAAAGAACTAAAATTTAAAGAGCAAAAAAATAAAATTTACATTAATTAAAATTTAATTCAAAGTTTAAATACATAAATTAAAATGATAGAAAAAAGAAATAAAAACTAGAAGCACATGATTTTAATTTTGGAATGGCATTAGCAGAAAGATGGTGTAGAAAACCTGCTCTTCCTCTCGGCACCATCTTCCTCGAAGCAGCCATCAACCTGAGCATAGCTCTACCCTATACCAAAGCTATACCTGGACTGATGATAATGAATTCTAGAGGCCTGGGGTCCTATTTATAAGTATTGGAGGACTGGAGATCTTCTTTGTAGGCAATATAAGACTAAGGTAGTGTTTGATCAGCAAAATCTAGAGAAATCTTGATGAGAATTGGTTTAAAAGAGTTTCTGGATCGAATTCTATTGAGTTCCCTAGATTTTGGTCATTAGATGGGGATCAAACGATCCTAAAATTCTCAAAAATTCACTTTTAAATCCTAGATCTAGTCGAATTTGATTCTGGCCATTGGATCGGCCTTGATGGATGATTTTTGATCGTCAGATCGCACTGAGTATTTTAATCAAGTTGGGAGCTTTCTCCATCATCCGATCGCTATTTAGAATGCACGCTGCCATCGGATCGCGCACATGGGCTGGGTGCAATTCGAATCAAAATAGAAAAAAATCCTGACTGTTGGATCAGGATCACAAACAATCATAGCCATAGGATGGCACAATTACTATTCATATGGACTGCCTGGACTTAGTGCACCGTAAGTCGCGACCAATCAGCACGCACCACATCCTATAAAATTACCATTTTCTCCTATATATCATAATGAATTTTTTGTAAACCTCTCAATGATCTTGGTCCACCATGTGGCAGCGTGTGATTTGTGGCCTTCTACTGAGCTGGTGGTCCATGCCTAGATCGTGAACTGGCAGCTTAGCTCTGTGGCTAAGCTAGCTTGAATGGTGCACTGACTGAGCTGGGATGTGCTGGCTAAGCTGAATGCGGTGGCTTGGCTGGGCACGCCAGCTTGGCTTAGCGAGCCAGCTGAGCCGAATCTTTTTTTATTTTATTTTTTATTTTTTCTTTAAAAATTCATATCGGATCTATTTTAGCTTCATTTTATTCTAAATTTATTTTATTATGATAAAAAATAAGCTCTTTTTACTGATAATAATATTTTATTTTTTATTTTTATTATATTTTATTTATTTTTTTAATTAATAAAAATATTAATTTATTAAAATATATATTAATTATTAATTTTTAAAAATTAAAATAAGTAAATTATTAAATTAATATTTTTATTGATGAATTTATGGTACTTATCACACCTCCCAACTTAAGCTTTGCTCGTCCTTGAGTGAAGAAAGAATTTAGTTTTAGATATCTTTTACTTTAAAATTTTAAATTTTGCCTAAGCAATTTTTCAAAATGGCCATTGATGTTCAGTAGAGCGTAAGTAAAGTATATCATTGGGGTATTAGTACTTACTAATATAAAAATTAAGTAAAGAATATTAAATTTTTTTGAACTTTTCTAAATTATCCCTACCTTTATCTTTGAATTATCTAAACTTTTATATGGGCAAGTGTATTGCTACTTTCATCCTTCATTTATTAAAAATTTTTATTCACATTGCTCAATTTTTGACATGAATATCATTGCTTACTTAGGCAATGGGATCCGATTACTCAATGAAAAATCAATATTTTTTTTAATATTGTACCACTATTGAGTGCCTTAACTCCTTAAGCTTTTTATTTGATTCATGTAGCGAATCTTGGGCTAATGACTTCCAAACTAGTTGACTTTAGGATACTACGTATAAAATATCCCTCAGACTTACTAACTCGAATCAAACAAGCTAGGAGTTAAGACTACCTTTACAATAAGCTTCTTTGTCCTTTCCATCTTTTGATGCGAAACTCAATGCTTGCTTAGGCAAAGAGGCTCGATTACTTAGTGAGAAGTACTTAAAAATTATTTTATTTTATAAATTTTTTTATAAAAAGAAATATATAGTTATCCTACACAAGCCCATAAAAAGTAGGCTCTTCTTTGATGCTGGTAGAAAAAATCAGAAGTGCTCAAAGAAAAATTTTCTATATTCTAGACTTAACTCTTTAATAGATTTTCTTAACACTTGGTCCCTCAATATCTCACAAATTCTCTAGTCCGTGTATTAATTTTCTTTTAAAAATGCTTAGTTCAACTCAATTCTTAAGCATGATTGGATGTCTAAATACTAAATACTAACTTTTTTAAGAACTTTAAAATTTTAAAAAATTATATTATTCTCCTTCCAACTTAATCGATATTATTCTTAATGAAGAAGAAAAAATAAAGGGTATAATAAAGAATAGAAAAGTATACATCTAACTTAATATATTTTTGATCCAGTATGAATCTTGAAAATTTAGGCTCTCTCTCCAACTTATTCAAAATATCTTAAAAAAATAAATTAAAAAAAATTAGATAAAAAAAATTAAGTATTGGATTGCCTCCCAACAAGCGCTAAGTTTATCATCTTCAGCCAAACACAAGGTAGCTTACCTATCCCGTATCAAATATGGGATTGACAAATTTCAATAATTTTGGATTGCCAATCTCAGGAAGATAGTTTCTAATCCCTTAATTAATATTATCATTTTGAATTTTGGGGACATAAGATGTGACCCCATTCTTAGATATTTTTTTATCAAGAATTTCTCCTATTTGTTCTTCTAGAATGCTCATATATTGAGTTTTTGGGTTAGGAGTTAAGTTTGACGCAATGGGTACTAGAAGGATGACTAAAGATGGCTTCAGTTTTGAAGATAAATTAATATGATCTTGCTTAAACAACTTCATTGGCTTTTCATTACATGCCTCTTGATTTTTGTAAGAAGAACTGGCTTCTAGGATTAAAGAAATCGATACTATTAGTTTATAGATCTCGGATAAATCATCAGCTCTCTTCTTCCCTTTATCTATCTCATTTAAATTAGAACTTGCATCAGTACTAGTTCTGGACTCAAGTTTTTCTGTGGTCAGCTTCAGTACTAACCTCTTCTTCTTTATTTTTATTTTGGCTAGCATCAGTACTAACCTCTCTCACCTGGTCTTGGTATGGATCCATAAGATTTCTATAACTTTTAAGTTTAGAAATTACTTTGGCATTCTCCAATTGAAGATTCTTAGGTGGAACGTTAGATTGATAATTTGAGCTAGATGGTTAATAGATATTAGTTGGATTGTTTATATAAATCGGTTGGCTTGATAATTGACCTAGTTCTCTCCTCATATTAAACTCAGCTAATTATCCTATTTGAGCTTCTGGCCAAGCGATAGATTATTGTTGAGTTAGAATTAATTATTATAATTGATTAAATCTATTATCAGCTAGATTGGTCTATTGAGGAGGTGGGTATGATGGCTGATTATAATGGATGGCTAGGTGGACTGACTAGGCCGTGTTAGATGCATGCTCTAGAAGCCAGATTGGCTAAATACTTGTAATATGCTTCTAAGGATAATTTTATAATTTTGATTATAAATTAATAAAAGAATTATTTTCTATTATAATGTATATTTAAAGCATCTGTGATACATTCTTTAAGTTAGTGGTAATGACAATTCATATTTTCAAGAGTTAAAAATTTAAGACATGAATTTTCATAATTAACTCATAAACTGCTCTCGACCATAGGATCATCATGAGGATGATGATTGATCCAAAATGTTAGTGTATGATCACTTTTTTAGGATAGATAAGTCTTAAGTCTATGGTGTGGAGATACCGGAGCGAGAGTACAAGTACTCGTTAGAGAATAAGGGCACTGAGCGTGATCACCTCAAGAAGTCATAAGAAAGTCTACATTCTCATCGATGACTGGCTCGATGCTGTAGTGGTGCGTCTGGTTTTTTAACCTGAGGTGTATCGACAGTTCATCTTGAGGGTATTATAGTTTGACTACATTATAACTCGATCTCCTAGCTATTCAGAATCCTGAGGTGTATGTTGGTCATAGCATGTTCATTATAGAAATTGGATTGCTCCAATAGAGGATCTATCTACCTTGATAGATTAGGAGTAGCCCTATAACAATCATGAGATTGAGTCCTTAAGCTCATGGCCATGGCAGTGTGAAGATGATAAAAAAGGTTTCTATTAGGATTTCACATCAAACTTGAATTAAATGATTAATTCATATGATGGATGTTGGGTTTGATGAGTTCACGTTAACCCTAATCCTGTCAGGCCTCAAGATAGAAGAACCCAAGCACATAGGTAGCTACATTGAGAGATTTGTTTTTAATTTTGATGGATTGCCACCATATACTGCTAGGTATCACTGGTAGATTTTGGAAGCAATTAGAATGATTTTGATGATCGATCATTCTAATTATATGAATCAAAAAAGTTCTGATCCATTGAAAGGTATTTCGATAATGTCGATGATAAAAATTATGACATATCTCATTTTCATATAGAACTGAATCTAACTAAATCATACAAATAAGGGTTTAGGTCTAGATGTCATCAATTGAATGAATCCAGTTTGATTGATTTGGATTAGATCCAATCAGATTCAAGATAATCGTGCTAGCACACAATTGAGCCTGGCTTTCTCCTTCTATAATCTTTCTGATTCATCACAATCAAGTCAAATTTGATTTGACTCATTTATATATCTTGAATAGGTTTATTTTTATCTAACTAGAACCAGTCCAGACCAGATTAATTATAGAAATTAAACTCATTCCTAGTGTAATTAGACTAGGGTCAAAAGTTGACCTATTTGAGAGAATTGAGGGTCACCTGGTCATATCCTTTTAGAAAATTTTTTAGAAATCATTTTGCTCTAATTTTTGAATATTTGATAGGGCTCGAGTCATACTATGGGTGTGCCAAATTTCATGATTTATGATGGTGTTTTGACTAGGTTTTGATAGAGTTTGATTTGCATCAAACTCTTGAGAGAAGAGTCCTAGGTGCAATGGACTCTTCCTTATCTTCTCTTGTCACCAATTTCTTGAAGGATTTTTGACATCAAAACTAGATAGAGATCTGGTATTTGACATGGAGATTAATCTCTTATGTCCCTTTGATCAGATAATAGGTTATTTGGTCAAAGAGGAACTCTTGATGGTGCATAAGTTTTTAAACCCCTTCTCACGCCATTATGCTTTCATCACATGAAATATTTTTCCATGCCCAAGTTGCTATTGCCCCTATCTCTCACCCCCTCTGATCCTCTCTCTCTCTTTCTCTCTCTCTCTCTCTCTCCCTCTTCTACATGTCAAAAGTTGGGCATAAATCAAAGAAGGAGGTCCAAGGATTTTGGCATAAGATTCAGCATCTACGCGATGGTGTTCGTGAGACGAGCATTCAGCATTCAATATCCTTTTCAAGGATCTATAGATTAGATTTAGATCTGATCTTTTAAAAAAGATTCTCGAGGAGAAGATGTTTAGATCCTACTCGAGTGGATATCGATAGTGGCTAGGCGTGTGTGTGACTCATTCTAGAACCTCAGGAATGATCAGGATCATCATAGGATAATTAGATTATCTAATCAGATACTTAAATTAAATCTAATTTAATTTAAGTTTTAATATTTAATATTAGATTATATTAATTAGATCTGAGAATTACTAGATCTAATTAGATCATAAAAATTTTTGTAGAAAAATCCACCTTAGATCTGATCAGATCTGGACGATCCTACGATGGAAACTAAGATTTTCCTTCAAATGATATCAGAGCTACGTTCGCAGTTCTTCAAATTTATTTTAGATCTTATTTAATTTTTATTTATGATTTGTTATTAAAAAATTTTAGATATCACATTATATATGATTATATCTAAAATCAAAAAATTAAAAATTATATGATTTAGATTTATAATGTATGAGATGCATGACTAAACCAGGAATAGAATAGTTCTATATGTTGTCTAGTATAATCATATTGTTAATTTGATTAAATATAATTTTAAATTTATTTTATTTTTATCTTTTTAATGTTATAATTATTATAACCAGATCTAAAAAATAAAAAATAGATTTTTTAATTTATTCATATGATATATGAAAGATGCATGCTTAGACTAGTTATATAATAGTTCTATAAACTATCTACAATAGTTTTATTTTGATGTGATTAAATTTAAAATTCTACTTTTTTAGATATAATATGTGATATATCAGATCTGAAAGCATGCATGGGTGATTGAGTTATGATACGTGAGATGTACGCAAGGCATGTATAGGTTAGATCTTTGATTGTATATGTGACATATGATTTAGATCTAACTTATTTTGTTTTAGAAAATATATTTTTGATTAAGACATTCTCCTTGGCCGTCCAGTCATAAGAATAAAATAAAATTTATAGATCCTCTCCTCCCATTCGATAGGGTGTTCTTATGATGTGTAGGATGCTGTGCGTTCATCTTTAATCAAAAATCAAAACTTATTTTCTGCAAAATTTTAGATCCTAAAACCCTAGGATTTTGATATATGTTTTATTCATAAACCTAATCTTCATTAAGAATTAAGATTATGAAATTAATTAGATTTAAAAATTATGAATTTTCAGATCTAAGATACCTTCATAAAATTAAGTTCGGGCTTGGGTAGCTCAATTAGCTCTAGTGGTTGATCAAACCGAATCAAAAGTTGGTTAGGTGGGATCAAAGAAAGCTTAAAAATGACTAGTCTTATAGAAATAAGTCTGGATCAAGATCGAATCACATTGAGATGTGACTCGATGAAGTCAAGACCTAATTGAACTCCACGGTTTGACCTTGGATTGTAGGCTAATCTGATTGATTCTGATTTGATAATTTAGTATCTAAGACAAGTCTGGCAGATACGATCGATTGATTTTTAATTGGGAGCTACTCGATCTGAATGCATTCTTGTCAAGTTAATGGCATATCCCTTCCATCGATCTTACTTATCTGGCCATTTGTGTCGACCTAATTCTGATTTGAGATGGCTAACAATTCAAGCCAACCCATGCCACTAGGTTAGTCATAATTATTATGACTAAGTCAAGTCAAGTTTAAAGAGACCTAAATTAAATCTTCCTAAAAAAATATTAAGTCGAAGAACTTTCACCATTGTAGATGTGCGGGCTCTTTCCGAGGTTGATTATTCTCGATTGGATACAGTGATTCAGTTGCACCAAAAAGATGCAATCATGTCTATTAGGCATTGGATGCTATGGGTTAGAGGATGGGTTGGGCTCAATATTTTGGATATGTTAAGAGATCCAATCAGGAATCCAATTCATGCAAATATTGGGTCTGACTTAACTAAGAAGTGGAGCAATATTCTAGGCATGGTGAGCTTCATGAATCAGAGACTAGGTTTGGATGCACCATGATTAGAGAATTATTGAATAAGAGTTATCCACTTATCGATTGATCCATCGTCAATAACTATTAGGTGAGGTGATGAGCCAATCGGTGGGATCACACCATCCACTAGAAATCTATAATCACAGAGATTTTTGCATCTCTACCAAGGAAGTATAGGAATTTGAGTAAATAGTAAAAATATAATTTATTTAAAAATAAAATTTTTAAATAAATTGGTTAAATTTAATTATAAAATCTAACTAAACTTTTGACTCTCTATAGAAAAATATCTTGATTCAATCCACTAGCCCGTATCCTGGACACCCATAGACTGACCGAATCCAACTACAAAGATTGGCTCTAGAACTTCAAAATAGTTTTAGGTTTCGAGAAGTTGACTCATGTGTTGGAATAGGATCCTCCCACTTTATCAGCTCATCCGTCTACTGATTAGAGAGCATCTCTAGAAAAATGGATGGATGAAGATAATAAACCTAGGTATTATATGTTAGGCTTGATGTCTGATGAGCTCCAGTGCCAACATGAAGACATTAAGACTAGCCACTAAATGTTGGCTCACCTACAAGTGTTGTTTGGTGAACAAAGTCGCACAGCCAAATACCAAGTCACTAAGACACTTTTTAAGACTTAGATGCATGATGGGCAGTCGGTCCAGGATCATTGTTTGATAATGATCAAGGACTTAGAAGAGCTTGAGAAGCTCAGTGTCAAGTTAGATCAGGATCTATAGATTGACATAATTCTACAATCTTTGATTGATGCATATGAGTAGTTCATCATGAACTACCATATGCATAAACTGCAAAATACCTTGGTTGAACTTATGAATGTGCTAGTTACTGCTGAGCTCTCTATGAAAGGTTCAAATGGCTCAGTGCTTGCTATTGAGTGGACTTCTCCCAAGAGAAAGTCTTTTGAAAAGAAGAAGAAATCTATGAAGAAGCAGAAGGTGGTTGGTGGGAAGAAGAAGAAGACAAAGCCTAAGAAGAAGGTCGCTGACAAGAAATATATTTCCATTGCAACATAGATGGCCATTGAAAGTGGAACTACCTTCTTTACTTGGCCAGCTTGAAGAACAAGAAGGAGGCAGGTCATTCTGGAGATATGCTTATTATAGAATCTAACCTTACGGTTTCTTCTACATCTAGTTGGGTGCTTGAATTTGGTTCTAGTGCTCACTTGTGCACTTCTATACAGGATCTTGAGTATAGCAGAGGGTTGAGGGATGGTGAGATGATTTTACACATCGAAAGTGGAGCAAGAGTTGCTACTGTGATCGTGGGAATCTATCCTCTTCAACTACCATCAGGATTAGATTTTGTTCTCAAAGATTATTTTTATGTGCCTGCAGTAAGTAGGAATTTGATTTCTATTTCATGTTTAGCACAAGAAGGCTATGTAATTAGTTTTCTTAAGGACCATTGTAATATTCTTTATGAAAGAAACAAAATTGCAAGTGATTTTCTTATAAATGATCTTTATCAGTTACATATTGATATTTCTATTTTTAATATCGAGCAAAACGTGAATGCCATAGGATTAAAGTGACCTAGGGATAGTCTAAATGATAGGTATCTTTGGCACCTTAGGCTAGATCATATAGCTGAAGATAGGGTTAACAAATTGGAGAAATCTAAGCTATTGAGTTCGTTGACTTTTGAGTCATATCTGATTTGTGAATCATATCTTCATGGTAAAATGAACAAGCTTTCTTTTGTAGGACATAGAGAAAGGGCCATAGACCTACTTGCCCTAGTACATACTGATATGTGTGGCCCATTTGATGTGTCAGCCAGAGGCAACTATATCTACTTCATCATGTTTATCGATGATCTATCTCGATATGGATATGTTTATTCGATGTGATGTAAGTCTAAAACTTTTTAAAAGTTCAAGAAATTCAGACTCGAAGTAGAAAATAAATAGAAAAATCTATTAAGGTTCTTCGATCAGATCGAGGAGGAGAATACCTTAGTTAGGAGTTCCTAGACTATCTTAAAAAAAATGGCATAGTCTCACAGTGGACTCTAGCTAGAACACCTAAACTCAATAGGATTTTAGAATGAAGAAATCAGATCCTATTAGATATGGTTCGATTCATGATGAGTTTTACGGACCTTCCTAAGTTTCTTCGGGGATATAGTCTAATGTTTGCTATATATTTACTGAATAGGGTTTCTTCTAAAATCGTTCCTACCACACCGTATAAGATATGGCATGGTAAGAAATCAAGTCTGAGTCATCTCATAATTTGGGATTGTTCAGCTCATATCAAGAGACAACAGGTGGATAAATTAGAGTCTAGATCCTTTAGAGCTTGTTTTATTGGATATCCTAAAAAATCATTAGGATATTAATTCTATCTTTTAGAAGACCACAATGTGATTGTGAGTCAACATGCCATCTTTCTTAAAAAATAATTTATTCAAGATGGTGGTATTGGAAGGCAGATTAGGCTCAAGAAGAAAGTCTTCCAAGAGCCACGAGCTAAGAAACCAATGAAATCCAATCAAATTGAGCCAATCCAAATACTACCTCCTCCATCTCATAGATCAAGTAGAATTTCTCATCCACCTGAAAGGTACTTAGGTACTATCTTAGAGGACATAAAGAAAATATTCCTTATGGAAAATGGGGTTCATGGTGATGATCCCAAAACCTATGACAAGATGATATCAGATATCGACTCTAAGAAATGGTTAAAGATAATAAAATCAGAGATTAACTCAGTACATTCAAACTAAGTCTGAATCTTGGCAGATCCACCTAAAGGTATAGTACCTATTGATTGTAAATAGATCTTCAAGAGAAAGATAGGTACCGATGGAAATGTAGAGACATTCAAACCAAGGCTCGTTGTGAAAGGATATAGTCAGCATGAAGGCATTGACTATCAAGATACTTTTTCACCAATAACCATACTTAAATCCATCCGCACATTGCTTGTTATAGTCTATTTCGATTATGAAATATGGTAGATGGACGTAAAAATAGCATTCTTAAATGAATATCTTGAAGAAGATATCTATATGGAACAGTCGCTAGGTTTCACATCCAGTGATATTGACCACAAGATAAGCAAGCTGCAAAGATCCATATATGGACTTAAGAAGCATCTCGGAGCTGGAATGCTCGTTTCAATGATATAATCAAATCATTTGGATTCATCAAGAATGAGGAGTCCTATATTTTTAAAAAAATCAGTGAAAGCGCTGTTGTCTTTCTCATACTATACGTGGATGACATCCTCCTAATTAGAAATGATATTTTCATGTTAACTACAGTCAAAATATGGTTGTCCAAGAAGTTCTTTATGAAAGATCTAGGAGAGGCATCCTTTATTCTGAGAATTAAGATCTATAGGGATAGATCGAATAGAATGCTGAGTTTCTTACAGAAGATATACATAGAGGAGGTGCTGAAGAGGTTCAGCATGGAAAACTCCAAGAGAGGATTGATATCCTTTAGACATGGCATTCATCTCTCCAAGAAGATGTGCCCTAGCACACCTGAGAAGATTGAACGCATGAGCAAGATCCCTTATGCTTCGATAATAGGGAGCCACATTTATGATATGCTATGTACACGATCTGATATTGCCCATGCTCGAGCAAGTATCAGTCAAATCCAGGTGAAAAGCATTGGACTTTTGTGAAATATATCCTTAAGTAATTATGAAGGACTAAGGATATGTTTTTAGTTTTTTGTAATGAAGAACTCCAGGTTTAGGGATATACAGACTCAGATTTTATGTCTAACATAGATGATCGAAAGTCGACATTTGAAAGTCTATTTATCTGTAATGAAGGAGCTATCAATTGGAAGAGTTCCAAGCAGATGGTGATAGCAAACTCCATCATAAAAGTAGAGTACAGCACTGCATCAGAGACTACAAAGAAGGCATTCTAGTACAAGAAGTTCACTATAGAGCTCGGAGTGATGCCATCAGATGTCGTTCCTCTGTTCTACGATAATAATGGTGCCATAGCCCTAGCTAAGGAGCCGAGGTCTCACCAAAAACTCAAGCACATCGAGCAATGATACCATCTCATCCGTGATTACCTCAAGAAGGGATACGTCTAGGTTAAGAGAGTCGACTCCATAGATAATATGGTAGATCCACTGACAAAGCCATAGAGCCAGCAAAAAATCAAAGCCCACCTTGAGAAGATGGGACTTAGATTTGTAGCCAATTGGCTTTAGGTAAGTGGGAGTTTGTTAGATGTATGCCCAAGAAGTCAAATTGGCTAAACACTTGTAATACACTTCTAAAGATAATTTTAGAATTTTGACTATAAATTAATAAAAAAATTGTTTTATATCATAGTGTCATCCTTTAGTAAATGGTAATGACAATTCATATTTTCAAGAGTTGAAAATTTAAGACATGAATTTTTATAATTAACTCATAAACTATTCTCGATCGTAGGATCATCATAAAGATGGGGATTGATCTGGAAAGTTGGTGTATGATAGCTTTCTTAGAATAGATGAGTCTTACAACTATGGTGTGGAGACACCAGAGCAAGAGTATTGCTACTCGTTACAGAATGAGGGCACTGAGCATGACCACCTCGAGTAGTCATAAGAAAGTTTACCTTCTCATTGATGACTGGCTCGATGCTACAATGGTGTATCTGATTCTTTGATCTGAGGTGCATCGACTGTTCACCTTAAGAGTGTCATAGTTTGACTACACCATAACTCGATCTTCTAGCCATTTGGAATCCTGAGGTGTATGTGTTAGATGTGTATCTTAGAAGCCAGATTGGCTGATACTTATAATACACTTCTAAGGATAATTTTATAATTTTGACTATAAATTAATAAAAAAATTATTTTCTATCATAGTGTGTATTTAAAAGTGTCTGTGATACATCTTTTAAGTTAATAAAAATGATAATTTATATTTTCAAGAGTTGAAAATTCAAGATATGAATTTTCATAATTAACTCATAAACTGCTCCCGACCATAGGATCATCATGAGGATGGTGATTGATTCAAAAGGTTGGTATACGATCGCTTTCTTAGGATAGATGAGTCTTAAGTCTATGGTGTGAAAACACCGAAGCAAGAGTATAGGTACTCATTAGAGAATGAGGGCACTAAGCATGACCATGTCGAGCAGTCATAAGAAAGTCTATCTTTTCATCGATGACTGGCTCGATGCTGTAGTTGTGTGTCAGATTCTTTGACCTGAGAGCATCGATAGTTCACCTTGAGTGTATTATAGTTTGACTATATCATAACTCGATCTCCTAGCCATTCAGAATTCTGAGGTATATGTTGTCTATAGCATATTCATTGTAGGAATTGGATTGCACTAAGATGGGATCTATCAATCTCGATAGTGGAGGTGTAGTCCTATGATGATCATGAGATTGAGATCCTTAAATCCATGGCCATGGTAGTGTAATATAATAGAAAAGAGTTTTTTATTAGGATTTCACATCGAACTCAAATCGAATGATTCATTCATATGATGGATGTTGGGTTTTGACAAGTTAACCTTAAACCCTAATCCTGTCGAGACTCATGATAGTAGAATCGATTCACACAAATAGCTGCACTGAGAGGTTCGCTTTCAGTTCTAATAGGTTACCACCATATGCTGCTAGGTGTCACTAGTAGATTTGGAGAGCAATTAGAATGATCTTGATGATCGATCATTCTAATTGTATGAATCAGAAAAGTTCTGATCCATAGAAAGGTATTTCAATGATGTCAATGATAGAGATCATGACATATCTCATTACCATATGAAATTGAATCTAACTGGACAACACATACAAGGATTTGAGTCTGGTTGTGATCAATTGAACTAAGTTAGTTTAATTGATTTGGATTAGATTTGATTAGGTTAAAGAAAATCATGCTAGCACATGATTGAACCTAACATTCACCTTTTGTAGTCTTTCCACTTCGTCTCAACCGAAACCCTGACTGAAACTTGTCCAGGTTAGAATAAGATTGTCTAAATTCATCAGATGATTTTAGAACAACACCTGCCATTTTTAGTCACCTGTCATTTTTGGTTACCTACCTTTTCTATCACACACCAGGATCAAAGGTTGACTCTATTATAAGAAAAAATGGATCAGGGGTGCACGCCCCCTAGAAATTTTCTAGGGGCACACCCTGACATTTTGGTAATGCATGGAGAGGGTTCACATCCTCTTAGGCATGCGCCCAATGTGGATAGACTTTGACTTGGTCAAATTTCAGATTTGACCAGTCAAAGAGTTTGATAAAGATCAAACTCTAAGAGAGAAGGAAGGATCCATCGCGCACCAAACATCCTTTCCTTCTCCCTACCTATTTCGTATGGCATTATATGAAATATTTAGGGTAGCAATTTTGATGTGAGTTGGCATGATAATTTATTAAGAAATCAGAAACAAATCAAGCAATTGGTTGCTCGATTGATTGGAACACTGAGGTGGCGCAGGGCTCTATTTAAGAGACCCTACGCCCTAGGGATTCATATGGTCTTTACTCCTCACCCCAAGCCCCCTCTTACTATCGTCCCCTCTTTCTCCATGCCCCTCCTCTTCTTCTTCTCCATGCCCAAAGGTTGTACCAAGGTTCCAAGAAAAGGTCCAAAGGAATTGGTGCAAAATTTTCAAGAAAAGAGACGACGTTCGTGAGATAAGCATGCTGCCTTCATCAGTTAATTCAAAGGCTTTACAAATCAAATTGAGATCTAATTTTTGACAATCAGATCTAGAAGAAGAGCACCTCCAAATCTAGCCCAAGTGGACTCTAGTAGAGGCCAGGCAGTGCATGGCTTAATCCAGAACCCCGAGCTTCAACAGATCATTGGTAGGATAATCAAATTACCCAATCAGGTACAAAGTTTATATCTAATTTAATTTTTAATTTTAGATTTAATATTAAATCATTAAAATTAGATCAAAGAACTCTCTGATCTGATTAGACTCTATAGAAAAATTTTTAAAATATTTTCTACAGATCTGATCAGATCTGACCAATCCTATGGCAGAAAAGCAGTTTTTTCTTTAACTGGTATCAGAGCTGCATTAGTAGTTCTTCAGATCTATTTTAGATCTTTTTTTTTTTTAATTTATGATTTGATATTAAAAATTTTAGATGTTACATCATATGTGATCAGATCTGAAATCAAAAGAATTAAAAATTTTAGATTCATATCAATCTTACATAAGATGCAAATCTAGACTAGGTTTAGGATTGTTCTATGATAGGATCAACAGGTTAGTCAAGAAGCATATCCTTGACATTGATGATTGTAAATTATTGACTACCTATAAGTCCTACCTTCTTGGTAAGATGACCAAATCACCTTTTATTGGTAAGGATGAATGAGCCACTAAGCTTCTAGGTTTAGTACATACTGATGTATGTAGACCTATAAACATATATGCTAGAGATGGATTCTACTACTTCATTACATTTACTGATGACCTATTTAGGTATGGGTACGTCTATCTTATGAAGAGTAAATTTGATTCATTTGAAATATTCAAATGATATTGAAATGGGGTAGAAAAATAATTTGGAAAGAGTATTAAAATTCTTTGATCAGACCAAGAAGGTGAATACCTCTCCAATGAGTTCTTGACATGTCTAGAAGATATGAGATTCTCTCACAATGGACCTCACCTAGAACACCATAGCATAATGATGTATCCAAAAGAAAGAATCAAATCTTGTTGGATATGGTTCGATCCATAATGGGGTTTGCGAGTCTACAAATTTCATTCTGGGGGTATGCACTCGAGACTGCTTGTTTGGTTTTGAATAATATTTCGATAAGTCTGTTGCAAAGACTCCATATGAGATATGAACTAGTCGAAAGTCGACACTCGCTCATCTTTTTTGAGGATGTCTGGCTTATGTAAAATATTTATAACCAAAAAAGCTTGGACCTAGGTTCGAAAAGTATTTGTTTATAGGGTATCCCAAGAAAACCAGGGGATATTACTTCTATCTTGCTGAAGAGCAAAAGATGTTCGTTAGCAATAGGACAGTCTTTTTTGGAAAAGAAGTTTCTTATGGAAGGAATAGCTATCTCTAATGTTGAGCTTACTGAAGTTCAATAGGTAGAAGAATTAACATATTCTAGTGAACCTATAGAAATAGATTTGATAAGATCATACCTAGATTCCATTGTAGAGGCATCCTTGAGGAGATCCGATAGAGTACCGCATCAACCAGATAGATACTATGATTTTTTGGTTCGAGATGGTGATCCTATTAAACTCGATGAGAACAATGAGAATCCAATTACCTACATGGATGCTATGCAAAGGATCGACTCTAATAAGTGGCTAGAAGTCATGAAGTCCGAAATGGAGTTGATCCACCTGAAGGGGTAAAACCTATTGGGTGTAAGTGGATTTTTAAAAGAAAATAAAGAGCAGATAGAAAGGTGGAGACCTATAAGGCCCATCTGGTTGCCAAGAGATATCGTCAGTGTTATGGTATTGACTATGATGAGACTTTTTCTCCAATGGCAATGATTAAGTCTATTCAAATTATGCTTACAATAGCAGCATACCTAGACTATGAGATCTTACAAATAGATGTAAAAATAGATTTTCTAAATGGAGAGCTGGACAAAGAGGTATATATGATATAGCCTAAGAGTTTTGCATCTATAAACGAGTCCAAGGTATGCAAGCTTCAGAGATCCATCTATGGATTAAAGCAAGGACCTCGGAGTTGGAACATGCATTTTGATAAAGTGATCAGAATGTATGACTTCATTAAGAATGAAGAGAAACCATGCATGTATAAATGGGTTAATGATTCTATAGTTGTATTTCTTGTACTATATGTGGATGATATTTTTTTAATCGAGAATGACACCCCTGCATTATAGAGAATAAAGGTTTGGCTGTCGTTCAATTCTCCATGAAGGACTTAGGAGAAGCTTTCTACATCATAGGAATGAAGATCTATGGGGATAGATCTAGAAGGTTGCTTGGCTTGTCCCAATCTACGTACATCAATATCTTGCTGAAGAGGTTCAGCATAATGAATTTCAAGAAAAGCTATCTTTCGATAGGCCATGAAATTTCTCTCTTGAAGAGGAATTATCCGACAACTCCTTAAGAGAGAAAGCATATGAGTAGAATACTATATGCTTTGGCAGTGGATTTTATTATGTATGCCATGACATGTACGAGATTAGACGTGGCATACTCACTAGAGGTAGTGAGTAGATATCAGTCTGATTTGGATGAGAATTACTAGAAGATTGTAAAGACAATCCTAAAGTATTTGAGAAATACTAAGGACTAATTGCTCATCTATGGAGATACTGACTTAAAACTTGTGGGATATGTTGATTCTAGTTTTCAGTCAGATCATGATAATAGCAAAAATGTGTGAGGTTATGTATTTATCCTGAACAGAGGAGCGGTCTACTGGAAGAATTTCATGCAGCACACTATAGTTGATTCTATATGCAAGGCAGAGTATGTCACGGTATTTGATACTACGAAGAAGGCTATGTAGCTGCGAAAGTTCATCAGTGAGCTAGGAGTGGCATCCTACTTGGATGGTCTAGTTCTGCTTTATCGTGATAGCACTAGTGCCATAGCTCAAGCAAAGGAGCCAAAGGTACATCAGTGCACTAAACACATTTTGTGTCGCTACCATCTTGTACGAGAAATCGTAGAGCGAGATGATGTCGAGCTTCAGAAGATCGATAGAAAAGAGAAGGTGGCCAACCCATTTACTAAAGCTCTCAAAATCAAAGAGTTTGATAATTATAAATGAAAGATAGATATTTGATACTATTCTGAGTGGCTTTAATGTTAGTAGAAGTTGTTGAAAAATGTATCCTAAAATCAATCATCTAGATTGTAGATGATTGAGCTAAATATAATTTATATTTAAATTTTAATTAAATAAAATTATTATTCTATTAATTTCATCACTTTGTACATCTTTCTGTAATGAACTCTCTATGATGAAGTTCTTAAGACTATTTAGACTCAACAAAAGAGGATTTATCATTTTGTCCTTAAACTGATCGCAACCAAAAGATTCTTTGTTACCTAGGATGACAACATTAATCAAGAATAGATCATTGCATGGCATAAGTGTTAGTTGTCCTCTTAACCAAGAAGTGTGGTGATGCTGTTATGGCATGTAGGTGAAATGTAGGGATACATTTCACAGATCGTGACCCAACTGCAGAACTCTCTTCTATCAAGATTGCTCACAAAGGATATGGGTATATGTGTTCCTTAAACCTAAGATCACTATGGTGACTTGCAAGCAACTCATTATACTTAGGTATCGAACTACCTAAATTT
Organism: Cocos nucifera; assembly: GCA_006176705.1. Lineage (NCBI taxonomy): Eukaryota > Viridiplantae > Streptophyta > Magnoliopsida > Arecales > Arecaceae > Cocos > Cocos nucifera. The sequence goes on along the minus strand of QRFJ01002999.1, from coordinate 33,564 downwards.
CTAACTCGATGATGGAAGGCTACTAGGTGCAGTCAAGTATTTGGCTTGTTGGTGCGTGAGTCAAGATGGGATTGATCCCTTCAAGTATTGGAGGAAGTGCATCGCTGAATTTTAATTTAGCAAATCCTTAGTCGGGGTGGTACATATGATGGATGCTGAATTTTGAAATACAATATGGATGAATTTTTAGGATTGATAGTTAATCCTAGATCATCCTATGAGCATCATGGTCAAGGGGATGAATTATACGGTAACCATTTGCCATAGATTCGTCGATATTGCATTACAATTTTTGATCTATTCGAACATCGAGTACCATTGCTAGATGATCACATCGATTAGTATAGAAAATTAGTTTCTATCCTATCGGCTTAGGATTCGAACCTATGGGGTCATACATAATAGGAGTTCTTACCTGATCTGATGGTTGATCAAAGGGTTCCACTAGATTGGGACTCCATTATTATTGGAGGATTAATTATCAATTAGATTGCTGATTAGCTCAATTTGATTGAGTGATGAGAAATTGATCAAGTCTAATTGAATTTGATTCAATTAGGTTTGACCTGATCAGATCATGTGATGATCTAATTGCTTAAGGAGATGGACCCTGATTCGTCAAAGTTAGACTCGATTAATTTTTAATTTAATTAAAAATTAATTAAGTTGGGTTAAAATCTAACATGATTGGGTTTATCCTAGTTTTAATTGGTCAAGATAAATTGGTTTGGATGAAACCAATTTGATCCAATTCAAAGCTAGTTCGAATTCCTATCCTCCTATGCCATTGACCTTTGACCCATTCTTTTTCTCCATGCACATTGGAAATGTGCATGGAATTTCTCCATGCCAGAAGGAAGTTGTGTGCCTCCTCTTATCTACCTTTGACCTAGTTCAAGCATTGGATCATATCAGATTGAGAGCTAGTTGAATTTTGAATTCAACTTGTGTTGGTTAGTTTGATTGAAACTTCCCAACTCCCTCTCATCATCATCTCCATGCCTAAAGCGCTCTTTCTCTCACATATTTTTGTGTGGTCTAGGTATGGGCGCATAGAAGGAGAGTCCTTCTGCACGTCAACCTCTTGAAATTTATGCTAGAATGGATTCAGAGTCTTCTTGAATTTTGAATTCAAGAGATTAGTTGAAACAAGTTCAACCAAACCTATCCTTATCCTCCTACGCATAGATGCTTATTAAAAGTGGATTTTTTCTAAGCGTGTGTAGGAGGGATCTACATAAGAAATTAGTTCAGAGGCCTTGGGTGTGCATGAGGTATCAAAGATTTTTGTGAGATAGAAATCAAAGAAGGGTGCTACCTTCTAGGCAAGAGGTTTTTTCCATTAAGAGAAAGTGATCAAGGTTCTAAATGGTGAGCACTAAATCCCAGAGTGGAAACTCTAGGTTTGGATGGAGAGTTTGAGTGCCAGATCTCCACCGACTTTCACCACCATCTCGTCTTCCTTCATTATGTCTCCTGATTTTTGGAGCATCCAGAAGATCAGGAGTAGTTCATCAATTAGATTGATGAAAGTCGGCTGTAGAAGGCTCCAAAGAGGAGCTAGCACTCCGGAGGAGCTGATCAAGACTAGAAGCTTCATGTGGACTCACCGTAGAGGCCGGACATGTGTGCGGCTGCAGCGTTATGCTGGAGCAATTTTTTGGTAGATCCAAATTGCGGTGATCATCTATCCATGCACAAGTACTATACTCTAAATACAGATCGATCAAAAAAATGCGATTTACTGATCGATTATATTTTATTTTTCTAATGCATATTAACATGTCAAAGATCCTAAAGTAGGATTTTATGATTAGATCATAGCATGCAGTAAATTAATGTAGATTAATTTAGCTTCCACTATCATTTTTATCGAAAAAATTTTGAAAAGCATGCTTAGAACCTTGCTAGGTTCCCTTCAATAATGCCAAAGATAGACATCCATGACATAATCTAACTTGGATATTTATTAATTGTGTACATTGCACTTGATAGGCTGTATAAATGTTAAATATCATTTCCTTGTTGTCCATGTACTATTGTAATATTATTCATAATAATATCACAATAATCTTCTTTATTGATAAATGATAACCATTTCTGACCAAAAGGCCAATAGTGATTACATTTATCATAAATGATGGACAATAGTGACAATCACTCAAAATGATATCTTTCGAAAATAAGCTTCATAATTCCTAAAGCTAGGATCGGAACAAGACTTCCATCCCAAACGTTTAGGTATTTCTGACCATCTTCAAATATTTCACTTACCTGTAGTCCTTGCAGTAAATTGCATAAGACTACTGATATCCAATACCCAGGTAGTAGAATTTTAAATAGAGAAATTTTAAGGTGTTATCATATAACATCCTTGATGAGCAACTCTTGCTCCTTTCTCTTGTTTAGCCTATTATGGTCAAGGGAAGTAAGATAATTCTTCCTATAATCCTACTTCTAATATTAGAAGCACTATGCATGATTTGGATTAATATTGGACTAATTATTTTGACTGAGTTTAAAAGTCCCAATACGAACCGATTCATATTGCTGAACCAAATTTAACTTTCGATATTAATTATCGAAGTTGAATCCCATAAGTCATCACTGTCTAATAGTAATAGGAGCAATTAGGGTTTAGCCTTAATTTGAGAGAAAAGAATAATGACCTAAGTATACGAATTATTTTAAGTCTAATAATTTAGACTTTAGTCTTAAGGTTCTTTCACTATTTTATTCGAATTGATAGCCTCTACCTTCAATTCGAGAATTACTTTAATTCTCTTGTAGGTACTAGAATCCACATAAACCGCACACAAGCCCAATTATGGTTGGTCAATCCATGTACATCTAAGGATAGATTCATAATCAATTATTTCTCCAAACAACTTTTAGTAATTTAATTTTGCCCCAGAAACCTAATCAATAGGCTTTGGCCTCCACTATAAGGATCTGGTTAGGTTCAACCATTAACATGAGTATACTTGGTGCATCTAACTAACGAATGATGGAAATTCAACTATGGTTGGTCAACCTAACCACCATTAGAGAAACACATCCAAGTCATCATATGATGAATGATAA
>QRFJ01002999.1:0-29480 GCA_006176705.1 Cocos nucifera | reverse complement strand
CAAGATGTGGTTGTCTAAGGAATTCTCCATGAAAGACCTAGGTGAAGCATCCTTTATTCTAGGAATTAAGGTCTATAGGGATAGACCAAATAGGATGCTAGGACTTTCACAGAAAATGTACATAGAGGAAGTACTAAAGAGGTTTAGCATTTAAATTACCGTACAAGCAAAAGCTCTGTTCAGAAGATCGAAGCCCACCTTGAGAAGATGGGACTTAGACTTGTAGCCATTGGCTTTAGGACAAGTGGGAGATTGTTAGATATATGTGCCCTAGAAGCCAGAATTGGCTGACACTTGTAATACACTTCTAGGGGCAAAATTATAATTTTGACTATAATTAATGAAATGGGTTATTTTCTATCACACATGTGTATTTAGTGTCTGTGATACATCCTTTGAGTTAATGGTAATGATAATTCATATTTTCAAGAGTTGAAAATTTAAGACATGAATAATCATTATTAACTCATAAACAGCTCCCGACCATAGGATCATCACGAGGATGGTGATTGATCCGGAAGGTTGGTGTACGATCGCTTCTCTTTAGTAGATGAGTCTTGAGTCTACGGTGTGGAGACACCGGAGCGAGAGTACAGGTACTCGTTAGAGAACGAGGGCACTGAGCGTGACCACCTCGAGTAGTCATTAGGAAGTCTACCTTCTCGTCAATGACTGACTCGATGCTGCAGTAGTGTGTCTGGTTCTTTGACCTGAGATGCATCGGCAGTTCACCTTGAGGGTGTTATAGTTTGACTACACCATTACTCGGTCTCCTAGCCATATGGAACCCTGAGGTGTATGTTGGCTGTGACATGTTCATTGTAGGAACTGGATTGCATCAAGATGGGATCTATCTACCTCGGTGGTAGAGGAGTAGCCCTATGATGATCATGAGAATCAAGTCCTGAAGCCCATGGCCATGGCAGAGTGAAATAATAGAAAGAGTTTCTATTTAGATTTTCACATTGGACTCGAATCGAATGATTACATCATATGACAGAGACTAGGGTTTGACGAGTTCACCTTAACCCTAATCTGATCGGGGCTCAAGATAGAAGAACTTGAATCACACAGGTAGCTGCACCAAGAGGTTCGCATTCAGCTCTGATGGGTTGCCACCATATACTGCTAGGTGTCACTGGTGGATTTTGGGAGCAATTAGAATGATTTAGATGATCGATCATTCTAGCTGTTCGAATCAGAAGAGTTCTGATCCATCGAAAGGAGTTTCGATGATGTCTATGATAGAGATCATGACATATCCCATTACCATACAGAACTGAACCTAACTGGGTCACACAAACAAGGGTTTGAATCTGGTGATCATCAATTGAACTGATCTAGTTCAATTGATCTGAATGAGATTCAATTAGGTTCAAGGAAATCGTGCTAGCACTCGATTGAACCTAACGTTCTTCTTTTACTATCATAAATAAGTTGTCCTGACTGAGCCAAAGGAGTTTGTGCTCAATCAGAGGCCTTCATATGGTCTGACTGGAGGTTGTCCAAGTCAGAATAGGTTGTCTTATTTGTAAGACATTACCTGCCATTTTTGGTCACCTGCCATTTCTTGTTCTTTGACTTTGGTCAAAAGTCTACCTTTGACTGGTCAAACGTTGACCATTCACCCTTTGACTTTTGACCACATGTCATGCACCTATTGGAGAGCTGGTGGGGGCCTGTCCCCCTGCCAGAACCTGGCAAGGAGAAGGGCGCACGCCAAGGGTGGCGTGAGCCCAAGTAGGAGGCGCCTAGGAGTCCTTGTTGGACAAGGACTCCACCTCCCTTTTGGATTCCAATCAGAGTTCTACTAAGAATCCAGTTTGACTGGTCTTAGGCGCCCTCTAAGGAGGAATCCAGGGGTCTCTATTCCAACCAATCAGATTTAGATCTGATTTCACAAAGGGTTGTGATTGGTTGAGAGGAAGAGGAGTTGGATCACAAGAGGTCTATAAATAAGACCCTGCGCCCAACCCTAATTCCAATGCTATTAGATACGCCCCAAGGCTGCCTCTCCCCTCCTTCTCCATGCCATAGTCTCTTCTCCCCTTGCTCTCCACGTCCAAAAGGTGTTTTGGACTTAGTTTGGTGCGATTCAGATCAAGGAAAGGCGATCAAAAGCAAGAAGGCTGCGCTGCTGCAAAAGGATGACTACAGATCTTCAAAAGAGTTTTGAAGATCCTCCAGATCAGATCCAGATCTGATTTTTGGAGGTGTGATAGAGAAGAAGAGGATCTCCAGATCCAACCCGAGTGGATACCGGTAGAGGCCAGGCGCTTGCGTGGCTAAGATCCAGAACCTTCCGCTGCAATCAGGATCATCTACAGGGTAATAGGATTACCCAATTCAGGTAAATTAAATTTGATTTAATTTATCTTATTTTATTTTATTTATTAAAATAATGATAATCAGATCTGAAACTTATCAAGATCTGATTAAGATCAAGAGAAAATTTTTGAAATATATCTCTTGATCGAATCAGATCTGAACGAACCTGGACCGGGAAATCAAGATTTCCCTTCAAGGGCGTAGGGACCTTTCTTAATGTGAGAAAGCTTACATAAATCTAGAAATAAAATCAAGGGTGCATCGGGTCATAGGCGGTGCAAGGAAGAAAGATGGAATCCCAGTCTAATTAGGATTCTCATATAGACTAGGTCAAACCCAATTAAATCCTTTTTAATTAGATCTGAGTCAACCTATTTAATAAGTTATTTTAATCCAATTAGGAGCCTAATTAAATTAGATTCAATCAAATTTAAATCTGATTTAATTTCTAATCAAATTAGAAATTAGGTGCACTCATGTCCTAGTCTGACAAGGACTTATCCAATTAACCAATCAGACTTAATCCAATAAACCAATCAGGCTTAATCCAATTAAGTCCAAACTAATTCTAATTGAATCTAATTCAATTAGATTTGATCTCAGTCTGATTGCTTAATCAAATTAAGCCAATTAGTAATCCGGTTGCTTATCGATCCTCCTACAATACTTATATTAGGTTAAACATCAATCACATTGATTATTTGATCTTAGAATGATTCTCAATCATCGATCAACCATCTGATCAGGTTACAATCTCTTATGTGTATGACTCTATAGGTTCAAATCTAAGTTGGTAGCATAGAAACCAATTCCTATATCAATCAAAATGATCATCTAGCAATGGTACCCAATATCCGGATAGGTCGAATGCATGCAAAGTAACATTCTTAGAATTCTTACCCATGGTTATCGAATAATTCATCTTTTTGACTAATAATACTCAAGATGACTTTGAGTAAGCTGTCAATACTCATACAAATCATCTCTATTGTGTTTTAAAATTTTGCAAATCTCATGACTCCTAACGAGGATTACCCAAGCCTAGGTTTTGCTAAATTGAAACATGAGTCATTCTCTTTCTAAAGTTAATCAGGAGTGGTCAATTCCATCTTGACTCACACACTAATTCTATAAGTACTTAACTATACCCAAAAATTTTCTAAATCTATATTAGAAATATAAGCAGTCTGACACCAAAGTACAGTGAGTTGCTTGCAAGTCATCGTGGTGATCTCAGGTCAGAGGGATACTTATACCCATTGGCCTTAGCAAGCTACTCTTGATAGTAGAGTGCTACATTGATCATATTCAGTGTAGATGTACTCTTACATCTTATTTGGATGCCATACCAGTATCTTCACACCACTTGGTTACGAGGAGAACCAATGCATATGGCATATAGCGACCTATACTCGATAAGTTATCATCCTTATTAATAACTTATCATTTGATCGTGAATAGTTTAAGAATCATTCGATAAATTTTTCTTTATCGATTGATTATGGTTCTAAGGACTTCATCATAATTTAGAAGTTTATTTAAGGAAGATAGAACTTTTATGATGAACCAGCCAAATAACTATTATAATTAGATAATTCATATACAAATTTCAATCATCTATCACTTAGATGATTGGCTTTAGGACACATTGTCCAAAAAACATCAGGTAGATCTAATCATCATGATGTAGCCACACACATGTCTGGCCTCCATGGATGGTCCACACGAGATCCTAATCCCGATCGATCCTCCCGAGTGCTAGCTCGATGAAGAATGCTCCTGATGGCTGGATTTGATCGAATAGTTTTGATCTCCCTCTACCAAAACTTTGAATACTCCAAATTAGCCACAAGTGTAGAAGAGAGGATGAGGAAGCACTCTACAAAATCTTGTGAAGATCTAATGCTCAAATCTTATAAAATCAAAATAAGAACCCTAGATCATGAACTAGGTCTGCACAACACTCAAACCCAAGCACCAAGTTTTCTCCCTTAACTTTTCTTCTTAAATTTATTTTCTTACTTTTTTCATGCTATGGAAGGGCTCACAAACCAAAGGAGAGGAGTCTCAAAAAAATCTCACCCAAAAAAAATTCCAAGAATTTTATAGAGGGTGCATAAGTTAAGGTGGCGTGTGGAAGAGTTGGGATGAAGTGGTTTGCTATTTGAATTCAAATCCCATTTGAATTCAAATTGCAATCAGATCAAGCCCATCCATTTGAGCCATGAGAAGGGAGGGTGCAAGCCTTCTTTTGTGTGGAAAATAATTCACAAGAACATCTTTCTTGTGGAGAGAAAAATGGCATGAAGAGGGTGAGGTGGCATATGGAAGACTAGTTCAAACTAGTCTTAAAATCTCTCATCCAATTGAACCAACCCAATCCAAATTGGTTAGGCCTAATAAGACTAGATTAAACCCAACTAATTTAGACTCAATTAGAATTATTTAAATCTTAATTAAATTAGAAATTAGTTAAGCCCAATCCTTGATCAAATCAGGGGTCAAACTTCTTCGGCGATTAGGTCATCACATAACCTAATCGGATCAAACCCAACTGAATCTAATTCAATTGAACTTGATCCAAAAAAAATTACTTAATTAAATTAAGTTAATTAATAATTAAATTATTAATTAAAATTTTCATAAATAAAGAGTCCAAATCTAGTGGGTATTCGGACAATAGAGTCCCATCAAAATGAAACTTTTGATTGAAGAGTCCCAAACCAGTGGGACTCTTGATTCTGGTGTCCGAAATGAGTGGAACTTATGATCACAGAGTCTAGACTCTCAATCATAGAATCTTAGATAAGTAGGATCCAGAGTCTCAAAGTAGTAGGACTCTTGGTCGAAGAGTTCTAGTCTACTAAGACTCTTGATCACAGAGTCCCAGTCCATTAGGACTTCTGATCACAAAGTCCCAGACAATCAGGACTCAGAGTCCTAATATAGTAAGACTCTCGATCGAAGAGTCCCAATCTAGTGGAACTTTTCACTAGCCATCAGATCAGGTAGGAACCTCTAGGATGTGTGATCCCGCAGGTTCGAACCTTAGCTGGTAGTATAGGAACCATTTCCTATATTAATCGAAGTGACCATCTAGCAATGGTACCTAACATCCGGATAGGTCGAATAGTCACAATCATAATATTCAAAAACTACGTGAATATGGTTACTGCATAATTCATCCCTTTGACCTCTATGTATAGAATGACTTAGAGTTAAGCTGTCAACCCTAATAAGTACATCCAAATTATGTTTCAAAGCAATTAGTCCAATGATCCCTCACTAAGACTATCCTAGCCAAGGATTTGCTAAATTAAAATATAATTGAACATAGCTTCTAAAATTAAGAGTGGTCAATCCCATCTTGATACATGCACCGACTCCTCAAGTACTTAACTGTGCTAAAAAATCTTTCATCACTAAATTAAAAATTTAGATAGTCCGGCATCAAAGTATAGTGAGTTGCTCGGAAGTCACCATAGTGATTTCAAGTCAGAGAAACATTTATATCCATATTCCATCAGAGCAAATCTTGATAATAGAAAAGCTCCGAAGTTGATCATATTCAGTGCAAATGTATCCCTACGTCTCACCCGCATGCCATACCAGTGTCTCCACACTCCTTGATTAAGAGGACAACCAACTCATATGATGCACAATAACCTACACTTGATAAATATTATCGTCCTTGATAACAATGTATCATTTGATCACAAATAAGTTCAAGGACTAAACAATAAATCCTCTTTTATCAAGTCTAAATAGTCCTAAGGACTTCATCACAAAAGAGTTCACTACAAGAAGATACACAAGAGTGATGAAATACCAAAATAATAATTTTATTTATTTAAAATTTAAGTATAAATTATATTCAGCTCAACCATCTATAACCTAGATGAATGCCTTTAGAAAATATTTTTCAATAACTCCCACTTAAACTAAAGCCACTCAGAATAGTATCGAATACCCATCTTCTATTTGTGATTGTCGAACTCTTTGATTTTGAGAGCCTTAGTGAATGGGTTGACCAAGTTATCCTTTTTGTCAATCTTCTGAAGGTCAACGTCACCTCGCTCCACGATCTCTCGTACAAGATGGTAGCAAAACAGAATATGCTTGGTGCGCTGATATGCCTTTGGCTTCTTTGCTTGAGCTAAGCAATGGCTCCAGTGCTATCATAGTATAGCCGAGTTAGACCATCCAAGGAGGATGCCACTCCCAGCTCGTCGATAAATTTTCGCAGCCACACAGCTTCCTTTGTAGCATTAGATGCTGTGACATACTTTGCCTTGCACATAGAATTAGCCACATTGTGCTACTTCAAAATCTTCTAGTAGATCACTGCACCCTTTAGAGTAAACACATAACCTAACAACTCTTGCTATCATCATGATCTGATTGAAAACTAAAATCAGTATATCCCACAAGTTTCAAATCAGCATCTCCAAAAATGAGCCACTAGTCCTTAGTATTTCTCAAATAATTCAGGATTGTCTTTACAATCTTCCAGTAATTCTCACCCAGATCAGACTGGTATCTACTCACTATCCCTAGTGAGTATGCCACATCTAGTCTCATACACATCATGGCATATATAATAGAATCAACTATTGAAGCATATGAAATCCTACTCATATGCTCTCTCTCTCTTGAGGAGTTGTCAGATAATTTTTTTTAAAAGAGAAATTCCATGATCTATTGGAAGATAGCCCTTTTTAGAATTCTCCATGCTGAACCTCTTCAGCATGGTATCTGATAAGTATAATAAATTCATCAATAAAAATATTAATTTATCAGTTTATTGATATTAATTTTTAAGAATTAATAATCAATTTATATATAATTTTTAAGAAATTGATATTTTTATTAATTAAAAAATTAATTAAAAAATAATAAAAATTAATAAAAATTAAAAAATAAAATTTTATTATCAATAGAAAGAACTCATTTTTTTGATCACAACAAAATAAATTTCAAGTAAAACGAAAATAAAATGGAAAAGATATGAATTTTTAAAAAAATATAAAATAAATAAAAATTAAATAAAAAAAAAATGGCTCAACCGGCTCTGCAGGCCGAGCCACCAAGCCAAGCCAAGCCATCAAAGCCGACTCAGTCGTTGAAGCCATCAGCTGGTCCACGATCCAGGCGTGGACCGCCAGCTCAGCAAAATCCGACGAATTAGAGCTTGCCACGTGGTGGACCTAGACCCCTAAAGGGTCTACAGAAATTTATCGCAGCTCACAAGGGTAATTTAGTCTTTTCACTCGGCAACAGTGGCGCTGATTGATTGTGGTGTGCGGTGCGGCCGGTCCATGCGGTCCATGGGAACAGTGATTGCACGATCGGACGGATGTGGTTGTTTGCGGTCAGGATCGGACGGTTGTGGTTGCTTCCGGATTTTATTCAGCTACAGACATCACGCGGATCACCATCGGATGGCAGCGCTCGATCCAGGCGATGATCCGATGGTCCAGAAAGCTCCCGACGGTGATCTAACTCTCAGGCGCATGATTTGCGGCCAGATTTCCTCCATCAAGCGTGATCCAACGGCTAGAATTTAATCCGACCCGATCTGAGCTGATCTGCATCCGATTTTGATATTTTTTGGATCGTTGGATTCCTATTGAATGGCTAGATTTTATTAGATTTATCAGAGACATATCAGAGCTATTTTGATTCAAATTTTACTCAAATTCTTTTATATTTTGATGATTGCAAAGGCCATTAGTCCCATATTGCCTTTAGAAAAAAATATCCAACCCTCCTAGCACTATAAAAAGGACCCTAGGCCTCCAGAAATCAACATCTCCGATCAAGGTGAAGCTTTGGTATAGGGCAAAATCAGGCTATGGGTTAAAGGCTGCTTCGAAGCAATGGGTGTCGAGAAGAAGAGCCGAGCTTCTACACCATCTTTCTGCCAATGCCGATCCAAGATCAGAGATCAGGCTATTTTATTCTTTTTAAATTCTATGTATTTAAATTCTAAAATTTTAATTAATAAAACTTTTATTTTTGTATTTTAATTTCTTACTTTTAATTTTTATTATAATTTAATTTCCGCACTTTAATTACTATTTTTTTATTACAAGTAGATGCTAAGATCTAATTAGTAGATCTTAGTACCAAGTTTAAATTCCTGCATCTTTTAATTTTCGCTTTTTATTTTTGATCTCGAAACTCTTTTTTTTTATCTTTTTCTTTTATAAAATTAAAGATTTCAAATCTAAAAACACTACCTTCCCTGTGGATTCGACCCGACTCACTGCTATCTACGCATTTTCAATAATTTTAAGAAGTCGGATTAAACTGATAAACACGGTGTCCTAACGACAACAACGCTTCCTATCAAGTTTTTGGCACCGTTGCCAGGGAATGTTTTTGATTTTTGATTTTGATTTCTTTGATTTATTTTAAATAAATTAAAAATAATTCCGGCAAATGCTTCCTATCAAGTTTTTGGCACCATTGTCGGGGAAGGAATAGATGCTATTTTTTTTCTTTGATTTCTTTGATTTTTTTTTGTAAATTAATTATATTTTTTTAATATTGCTTACTAATTTTTTTTATTTATTTTGTAGAAAAAAAAGAGAAAATGAAGAAAGCATCAAATTTTGGTGAGATCAATCCTAACCCTAGTCCTCTTTTCTTTTTATTTATTTATTTATTTATTTTATTTTTAAATTAATTTAAAAAATATTCATTTAAACCTAATTAAAAGCCTCATGATAAGATTAGAAATCCTAACTGTTTAGAGCATGCATCATATTAGTTTTATTTTTATTTTTATTTTTATTTTTTTTGGTGATTGCTGGAAGCAAGGTAAGCCTTTCAGAATTCAATTAGTTGCATGCATCTAGTTTAAATTGCATAAAATCCTTTAATTAAATTTTTTTTTCTTCGTGCATATTCATATTAAATCAAATTAAGGGCACAACCCAATTAAACAAGATAAGGTGGGGATTTGATCACCCTTTCTTAGCCCACAAACAACCAACCAACATCCTGCATTGACCTAAGCCTTTAATTTTAAAATCAATTAGACATCAACCCTAGGAACTCGAGCTCAATAGGATAAGGAATCCTAAGAGTTGAACCGGGTTAGGATAAGTCAATTTGACTGGTGTCTAGGAAAGTGGTTCAGGGATGACTGAGCCCAAAGGAAGGTGGTTTCTAATTGATTCCGTTCACTTATCTGGCCAAGCATAATTGGTGTCTAAGGCAAGCAACGGGGGGACTCCCACCGATCTTACACTTATCTGGCTAGTTGATTGACTAATCCTACACTTGGAGGGCTTGAAGGTGACCTTGGCAGTTAGGAGCTATCTAGATCTAGGATAACCCTTAGTCAGGATTGATTGACCAACTTGATTGCTAACCAACATTAAATCTAATTAAACCTAATTCTTCTCTTTCTTCTTAGTTCTAGGACTCCTTAGGACCTCTTCTTTAGAACTCTTCTTTCTTTCTTCTCCTTACTCCTCTAAAAAATAAAATAAAATAAAAATTAAACTAACTAAAAAAAAATATTAAAAATGATAATTAAATTAAATTAAATTAAATTAAAATTAACAAATAAAATAATTAAAAAAAATTAATTTTTAATATAATAAAATAATAATAATAAAAAGTTAATTAAAAAAAATATTCTAATTTTTTTTTTTGAACCATACATTAGGGTTACACTAATACATGCATGGTAGGAAATCACTTTTTCTAATTTAGTTGAACTTAATTGAATGATTGATTCACATTAAACATAATAATCAAATGGCTAATATGAATCTAATAGTTCAAAAATTAGATAAAGTTGACCTTCTTGCTCAGAAAATAGATCAACTCCTAACCCTAGGTCAACAATCTCCTAATTATCAGGAGAATTATTCAATCTATGCTAGTCCAACCCATCATGTAAGTGAATGTCCTATGACTGCACAGTTTTCATATTTTATCCAAGAATAAGTTCAAGCTACTCAAGGATACTCCAAATTGATTAATGATCCATTTTCAAATTCATATAATTCAGATTGGAGTAACTTTAATTTTTCTTGGACATCCCAACAGACTCATGCTCAGACCCAAATTTCACTTGAGCAAAATTATCAAAATTATGCCTATAATAATGGTCAGCCTAGTCAGTTTATTCAGCCATCATATTATAATCAGCCCTCATACCCACCTCCTCAATAGATCAATCTAGCTGATGATAGATTTAATCAACTTCAACAATTAATTCTAACTCAACAGCAATCTATCGTCAGTCTAGAAGCTCAAATAGGATAATTAGTTGAGTCTAACATGAGAAGAGAATTAGATCAACTACCGAACCTACCAATTTCAAACAACCCACCTAATGACCACCAACCACCTGGATTAAATTATCAATCTAATTTTTCATCTAAAAATCTCTAATTTGAGAATGCCAAAGTAATTCCTGAACTTAAAATCTATAGAATTCTTATGGACCCATACCAAGATCAGGTGAGAGAGGCTAGTACTGATGCTAGCCAAAATAAAAATTTAGAGGAACTGGTTAGTACTGAGACTAACCACATAGAAGAACCCAAGTCAGGAATTAGTACTGATGCTAGTTCCAGTTTAAATGAGATAGAAATAAGGGAAAAGAGAATAGATGATTTACCTGAGACTTATAAACCTAATGTCCTATTCCCTTCAACCCTAGAAGCTGGTTCTTCTTATAAAAATCAAAAGGCATGTAATGAAATGTCAATGGAGTTGTTTAAGCAGGATCACATTAATTTACCTCTAGAATTAAAACCATCTTTAGTCACCATTCCAGCACCCATTGAATAAAACTTGACTCCTAAAACTTCATTCATGAGCATTTTAGAAAAACAAATAGGAGAAATTCTTAATAAATATGGGTCTGAGAATGGAATCATAAATTATATTCCTAAAATTAATAAAGATTATATTAATAATGGAATTAAAAATCAACTTTCTGAGATTGGCAATCCAAAATCATTGGAATTTGTCAATCCAATATTCGACATAGGATAGTGAGTTACATTGTGTCTGGCTGAACACGGTAAATTTAGCGCTTGTTGGGAGGCAACCCAATATTTAGTTTTTATCTAATTTATCTTTTTAGTTTATTTTCCTTTTAGGATAATTTGAATAAGTTGGAGGGAGAGCTCAAATTTGTAAAGGCATGTGCTGGACCAAATATATATATATATATATATACTGAGTTAGGTGTATTCTTCCATGTTCTTTATTACATCCTTTATTTTTTCTTCTCCATTGAGGACAATGTCGATTAAGTTGGGGGGAGAGAAAAATAAATAAAAAAATTTAAAATTTTAAGTCCTCGAAAAAGTTAGTATTTAGTATTTAGATACTTGATTATGCTTAAGAATCGAATAAAACTAAGCATTTTTAAAAGAAAATTGATACACAGATCAGAGAATCTGTGAGATATTGAGGAATCAAGTATTAAGAAAATTCAATAAAGAGTTAAGTCCAAAACATAAATTTTTTTTTCTTGGAGCATTTCTAATTATTTCTACTAGCATCAAAGAAAAGTCTACTTTTTATAGGCTTATGTAGGGTAACTATACTTTTCTTCATATAAAAATTTATTTTAATAAAATAATTTTCAAGTACTTCTCACTGAGTAACCGGGCCTTTTTGCCTAAGCAAGCATTGAGTTTCGCATCAAAAGGTGGAAAGGGCAAAGAAGCTCGTTGTAAAGCTAGTCTTAACTCGTAGCCTATTTGATTCAAGCTAGTAAGCCCGAGGGGTATTCTATACCTAGTGCCCTAAAGCCAACTGGTTTGGGAGTCATTGGCCCAAGACTCGCTACATGGATCAAATAGAAAGCTTAAAGAGTTAAGACACTCAATAGTGATACAACGTTAAAAAAAAAAAAAAAAAAAAAAAAAAAAAAAAAAAAAAAAAAAATATTGGTTTTCCACCGAGTAATCGGATCCCGTTGCCTAAGTAAGCAATGATATTCACATCAAAAAGTGGACAATGTGAAAATAAAAATTAATAAATGAAGGACGGAAGTAGCAATACACCTGCCTATATGAAAGTTTTGACAAATCAGAGATAAAAGTAGAATAATTTAAAAAAAGTTCTAAAAAATTTAATATTCTTTACTTAATTTTTCTATTGATAAGTACTAATACCCCAATGATATGTCTTATTTAAGCTCTACTGAATATCAATGGCCATTTTGAAAATTGCTTAGGTAAAATTCGAAACTCTAAAGTTAAAAGATATTTAAAACTAAATTCTTTCTTTACTTGAAGATGAGCAAAGCTTAAATTAGGGGGTGTGATAAGTATAATAAATTCATCAATAAAAATATTAATTTATTAATTAATTGATATTAATTTTAAGAATTAATAATTAATTTATATATAATTTTTGAGAAATTAATATTTTTATTAATTAAAAAATTAATTAAAAAATAATAAAATAATAAAAATTAAAAAATAAAATTTTATTATCAATAGAAAGAGCTTATTTTTTTGATCATAATAAAATAAATTTCAAGTAAAACGGAGCTAAAATGGAAAAGATATGAATTTTTAAAAAAAATATAAAATAAATAAAAATTAAATAAAAAAGAAAATGGCTCAGCCGGCTCTGCAAGCCAAGCCGAGCCACCAAGCCAAGCCAAGCCATCAAAGTCGACTCACCAAGCCAAGCCATCAAAGTCGACTCAGCCGTTGAAGCCATCAGCCGGTCCACGATCCAGGCATGGACCGCCAGCTCAGCAAAATCCGGCGAATCAGAGCTTGCCACGTGGTGGACCTAGACCTCTAAAGGGTCTACAGAAATTTATCGTGGCTCACAAGGGTAATTTAGTCTTTTTGCTCGATAATAGTGGCGCTGATTGGTTGCGGTGCGGCCAGTCCATGCGGTCCATGGGAACAGTGATTGCACGATCGGATGGATGTGGTTATTTGAGGTCAGGATCGGACGGCTGTGGTTGCTTCCGAATTTTATTCAACTACAGACATCACGCGGATCACCATTGGACGGTAGCGCTCAATCTAGGAGATGATCCGACGGTCCAGAAAGCTCCCGACAGTGATCAAACTCTCAGGCGCATGATTTGCGGCCAAATTTCCTCCATCAAGCGCGATCCAACGGTTAGAATTTAATCCGACCCGATCTGAGCTGATCTGCATCCGATTTTGATGATTTTTGGACCGTTGGATTTCTATTGAATGACTGGATTTTATCAGATTTATCAGAGATGTATCAGAGCTATTTTGATTCAAATTTTACTTGAATTCTTTTGTATTTTGATGATTGCAAAGGCCATTAGTCCCATATTGTCTTTAGAAAAAAATATCCAACCCTCCTAGCACTATAAAAAGGACCCTAGGCCTCCAGAAATCAACATCTCCAATCAAGATGAAGCTTTGGTATAGGGTGAAGTCAGGCTATGGGTTAAAAGCTGCTTCAAAGCAACGGGTGCCGAGAAGAAGAGCCGAGCTTCTACACCATCTTTCTGCCAATGCCGATCCAAGATCAGAGATCAGGCTATTTTATTCTTTTTAAATTCTATGTATTTAAATTCTAAAATTTTAATTAATAAAAATTTTATTTTTGCATTTTAATTTCTTGCTTTTAATTTTTATTATAATTTAATTTTTGCACTTTAATTATTATTTTTTTATTGCAAGTAGATGCTAAGATCTAATTAGTAGATCTTAGTACCAAGTTTAAATTTCTGCATCTTTTAATTTTCGCTTTTTATTTTTTGACTTCACTTTTGATCTCGAAACTCTTCTTTTTTATCTTTTTCTTTTATAAAATTAAAAATTTCAAATCTAAAAACACTATCTTTCCTATGGATTCGATCCGACTCACTGCTATCTACGCATTTTCAATAATTTTAAGAAGTCAGATTAAACTGATAAACACGGTGTCCTAACAACAACATCGCATTTCTATCAATATCGATGTACGTGGATGGGGATAATCCAAGTAATCTTTTAGATCCATCCCTATAGATCTTCATCCCTAGGATATAGGAAGCTTCTTCCAAGTCCTTCATGGTAAATTGTGACGATAGCCAAATCTTTATTTCTTATAATACAGGGATGTCATTCCCGATTAAGAGACTGTCATCTACATACAGTATAAAAAATACTACTACAAAACCTTTAGCCTATTTATACATGTAGGGTTCCTCTCCATTTTTAATGAAGCCATACATTCTAATTAATTTATCAAAATACATGTTTCAACTCCATGATGCCTACTTCAATCCATAGAGGGATCTCTGTGAAGGAAAAATCTAGTTTTCTAGATTAGGTTCGTTCAGATCTGATTGGATCAAGAGAGATATTTCAAAAAAAAATTTCTTAGATCTAGATCAGATTTGAGACTTTCCATATCTGATATTATTGGTCTAATAAAAAAAATAAAATAAAATAAAGAATAAATTAAATCTAATTTAATTTATCTCGTTGAGGGTAATTCGATTATCCTATCATGATCCTGATGTCCGTCTGAGGTTTTGGATCTAGCCATGCAAGTGCCTGGCCTCTACCGGTATCCACTCAAATAGGATCTGGAGATCTTCTCCTTCTTTATCACCTCTCCAAAAAATAGATCTGGATCTAATTTTGAAGATCTTCTAAACTCCTTTCGAAGATGTGAGTTGTCTCTTGCAGCAGTGCTGCCTTCTTCCTTTTTCTATCATCTTTCTCTTGCTTGGATCGCACCAAACTAAAGCCCAAAAATTCTTCAACGTGGGTAGGAGAGAGAACCCCTTTGAATCATCCTTAGATGGTGCCAAGACTTATCAAAGATAAGTCTTTGGCGCCACCTAGGTAGAGTCCCCGAAGTAACCTGAAGTCCCATCTGTATGGAACTTCAGGCGTCATTATCCTTGGGCGCACGCCTCCCTAGGCATGTGCCCCCTCTCTTTCCACTTTTTAGTAGGGGGACAAAGCTCCATCTTTTCTCCTATGGATGCATGACACATGGGCAGATGTCTAAGTATCAAAGATCAATGTTTGACCAAAGTCACAGGACAAGATTTAGCAGGTGATGGAAAATAGTAGGTGTTGTCTTAAATTCATCTCATAAATTAAGACAACCCTTTTCTGACCTAGACAAGCTCCAGTCAAACCAAATAAAGGTACCTGAGTGTGTCCAAATATATTTGGCTTAGTCTAGATAACTTTTAATGATAATTAAAGGAGAATATTAGGCTTAATCATGTGCTAGCATAATTTCTTTAAACCTAATTGAATCTAATTCAAATCAATTGAACTGGGTTAGTCCAAGTGATGATATTCAGATTAAAACCTTTGTTTATATGACTCAGTTAGGTTTAATTTCATATGATAATGAGATATATCATGATCTTTATCATCCCAGTCCAAGTGATGATATCCAGATTAAAACCTTTGTTTGTATGACTTAATTAGGTTCAATTTCATATGGTAATGAGATATATCATGATCTTTATCATCGACATCATTGAAACACCTTTCGATGGATCAGAATTTTTTTGATTCAGACAACTAGTATGATTGATCATTTAAATCATTCTAATTGCTCTCAAAATCTATCAGTGACACTAAGCAGCATGTGGTGGCAACTCATCAGAACTGAAAATGAACCTCTCGGTGCAGTTACCTATGTGATTAAGTTCTTCTATTTTGAGCTCCGACTGGATTAGGGTTAAAGTAATCTCGTCAAACCCTAATATCCATAATATGATTAATCATTCAATTCAAGTCCAATGTGAAAATCTTAATAGAAATTCTTTCTATTATTTCACTCTACCATGGCCATGGGCTTATGGACTTGATTCTCATGATCATCATAGGGCTACTCCTCATCTACCGAGGTAGATAGATTCTCTATTGGTGCAATCCAATTCCTATAATGAGCATGCTATAGTCAACATACACCTCAGGATTCTGAATGGCTAGGAGATCGAGTCATGGTATAGTCAAAATATAACACCTTCAAGGTGAACTACCGATACACCTTAGGTCAAAGAACCAGACACATAACTGCAGCTTTGAGCAAGTCATTGACGAGAAGGTAGACTTCCTAATGACTGCTCAAGGTGGTCAAGCTCAGTACCCTCATTCTCTAACGATTATCTATACTCTCGCTTTGATGTCTCTACACCGTAGACTCAAGACTCATCTACTATAAAGAAGCGATTGTACACCAACATTTCAAATCAATCACTATCCTCATGATGATCCTACGGTAAGGAGCATTTTATGAGTTAATAATGAAAATTCATGTCTTAAATTTCCAACTCTTGAAAATAAGAACTATCATTGCCGTTAACTCAAGGGATGTATCACAGACACTAAATACACATTATGATAGAAAATAATCCATTTTATTATTTATAGTCAAAATTATAATTTTATCCTTAGAAGTGTATAATAAGTATCAGCCAATTTTGGCTTCTATGGCACACATATCTAACAAACTTCCACTTGACCTAAAGCCAATTGGCTATAAATCTAAGTCCCATTTTTTCAAGGTGAGTTTCGATCTTCTGCTGGCCCAATGACTTTGTAAGTGGGTCTGCCGCATTATCTACGAAGTCAACTCTCTTGACCTTGAGTATCCTTTCTCGAGGTAATCGTGGATGAGATGGTATCGCCACTCGATGTGTTTGAATTTTTGGTGAGACCTTGGCTCCTTAGCAATAGCATCATTATTGTTGGAGTATAGAGGAATGGCATCTGATGACATCACTCTGATCTTTGCGGTAAACTTTTTGTACTAGAATGCCTCCTTCGCAACTTCTGACGTAGTGATGTATTCTGCTTCCATGATGGAATCTACTATTACTGTCTATTTGGAACTGATCCAACTGACAGTACCACCATTACACATAAATAAATTTTTAAATGTTGACTTTCGATCATCTATATCGAACATAAAATCTGAATCTGTATACCTCTGAACTTGGAGTTCTCCATTACCAAAAATCAAGAACATATCCTTAGTTCTTCTTAAGTACTTAAGGATATATTTCACAGAAGTCCAGTGTTCTTTACCTAGATTTGACTGATATTTGCTCATGACACTCATAGCATGGGCTATATCAGGTCGTGTACATAACATAGTATACATGAGGCTCCCTATTGCAGAAGCATAAGGAATCTTGTTCATGCGTTCTATTTCCTCAAGTGTGCTAGGGCATATCTTCTTGGAGAGATGAATGCCATGTCTGAAGAGTACCAAACCCCTCTTGGAGTTTTCCATGCTAAACCTCTTTAGCACTTCCTCTATGTACATCTTCTATGAAAGACCTAGCATCCTATTTGGTCTATCTCTATAGACTTTGATTCCAAGAATGAAGGATGCTTCTCCTAGATCTTTCATTGAAAATTCTTTAGATAACCATATTTTAACTATGGTCAACATGAAAATATCATTCCCAATAAGGAGGATATCATCCATGTATAGTATGAGGAAGACAATAGCGTTCCCACTGACCTTTCTGAAAATACATGGTTCCTCCTCATTCTTGATAAAACTAAATAATTTGATCACATCATTAAAATAAGTATTCCAGCTCCGAGATGCTTGCTTAAGTCCATATATGGACCTTTGCAACTTACATACTTTATGATCAGTATCACTGGATGTGAAATCCAGCGACTATTCCATATAGATATATTCCTCAAGATATCCATTTAAGAACATTATTTTCATCTCCATTAGCCATATTTCATAATTGAAATTGGATACAACATCAAGCAATGTGTGAATGGATTTAAGCATGGCTATTGGCAAAAAGGCATCCTAATAGTCAATGCCTTAGCACTGACTATAATCTTTTACCACTAATCTAACTTTGAATGTCTCTATATTTTCATCTGCACCAATCTTTCACTTGTAGATCCATTTACATCTAATAGGTACTATACCTTCTGATGGATCTACCAAGGTTCAAACTTGGTTTGAGTGCATCGAGTCAATTTCTGACTTTATTGCCTCTAACCATTTCTTGGAGTCGATATCTAATATCGCCTCATTATAGATTTTGGGATCATCACCATGAACCCCATTACATATGAGGAACATTTTCTTTACTTCCTCTGAAATAGTACCTAAGTACCTCTCAGAGGAATCGAAAACCCTTTCTAATCTACGAGGTGGAGCAGGTAGTGATTGTATTGACTTAACCTGATTTAGTTCCAAAGGGTCCTTAGCTCTTTGCTCTTGGGAGACTTTCTCCTCTAGCTTGATCTACTTTTCAATGCCGCTATCTTGAATAAACTATTTTTCAAGAAAGATGGCATGTCGACTCACAATCACATTGTGATCTTCTGGAATGTAGAAATAATATCCTAATGATTCTTTAGGATATCTTATGAATTGATCTCTAAAGGACCTATAGTCTAACTTATCCGCTTGTTGTCTTTTGACATGAGCTGGACAATTCCAAATTCTGAGATGACTCAGACTTGATTTCTTACCATGCCATATCTCATACGGTGTAGTAGGAATGGTTTTAGAAGGAATCCTATTCAGTAAATATATAGCAGTTAACAAACTGTGTTTCCAAGAAAAATTAGAAAGATCTGTGAAGCTCATCATAGATCGGACCATATCTAATAGGATCCGATTTCTCCATTCTAAAATTCCATTGAGTTGAGGTGTTCCAATAGAGTCCATTGAGAGACTATGCCATTCTACTTGAGATAGTCCAAGAATTCTCGACTAAGGTATTCACCTCCTCGATCTAATCGAAGAATATTAATAGGTTTTTTAGTTTGCTTTTCTACTTCATGTCTGAATTCTTTAAACTTTTCAAAGGCTTCAGACTTATGTCTTATAAGATACACATACCCATATCGAGATAACTCAACGATGAAGGTTATGAAGTAGACAAAATTGCCTCTAGCCGACACATCAAATGGGCCACACACATCAGTATGTACTAGGGCAAGTAAATCCATGGCCTTTTCCCCATGTCCCATAAAAGGGAGTTTAGTCATTTTTTCATGAAGACATGATTCACAAATTGGATATGACTTGGAAGTCAATGGACTCATAGCCCGATTTTCTCTAATTTGTTAATCCCATCTTCTGTTATATGATCTACTCTAAGGTGCCATAGATCTATATCATTTGGATCATCCCTGGGTCATTTTGATTTTATGGCATTCACATTTTGCTTGATATTAAAAAAAGATACATCAATTTGCAACTGGTAAAGACCGTTAATAAGAAAACCACTTATAATTTTATTTCTTTCATAAAGAATGTTACAATGATCCTTAATAAAACTAATTACGTAGCCTTCTTGTGCTAAACATGAAATAGAAATCAAATTCCTGCTTGCTGCAGGCATATAATAACAATTCCTAAGTACTAAATCTAAACCAAATGGTAGTCGAAGAGGGTAGGTTCCCATGGCCACAGCAACAACCCTTGCTCCATTTCCAATGCATAAAATCATCTCACCATCCCTCAGCCTCTTGCTATCCTCCAAATCCTACATGAAAGTACACAAATGAGCACTAAAACCAGAGTTAAGCACCCAACTAGATGCAGAAGAAATCGTAAGGTTAGATTCAATAATGAGCATACCTTCAGAAGGACCTGCCTCCTTCTTATTCTTTAGGGTGGCCAGGTAAGTAGGACAGTTTCACTTTCAGTGGCCATCAGTGTTGCAATGAAAATATTTTTTTTGTCAGTGGCCTTCTTCTTCGGCTCTGCCTTCTTTTTCTTTCCTCCTTCCATCTTCTGCTTTTTCACAGACTTTTTCTTCTTTCCAAAAGACTTTCTCTTGGAAGAAGTCCATTCTATAGTAAATACTGAGCCTTTAAAACCTTTCATTGAAAGCTTAGCAGTAACCAGCATATTCATAAGTTCGGCTAGAGTATTTTGAAGTTTATGCATATGGTAGTTCATGATGAACTGCCCATATGCATCAGTCAAGGATTGCAGAATTATATCATTCTACAGATCCAGGTCCAACTTCACTTCGAGCTTCTCAAGCTCTGGGTTAGCCAATGAGTGGACAACTCTTGTCCAATGATTCTCTAATCATGGTGCACCCAAACTTGATCTCTAATTCATGAATCTCACCATACTTGAAATATTGATCCATTTCTTAGTTAAGTCAGACCCACCATTTGCATAGATTAGATTCCTAATTAGATCTCTCACCATATCTAGAATATTGAGCCCAATTTATCCTCCAGCCTATAGCATCCAATGCTTAATAGACATGGTTACATCTTTTTGGTGCAACTGAATCATTATGACCAGTCGAGAATAATCAACCTCGGGAAGGGCCCGCATATCTACAATGGTGGAAGACCTTGGACTTCATCTTTTCTTAGAGAGATTTGATTTAGATCTCTTTAAACTTGACTTACAATAGCCATAACAATTATGACTAACCTAGTGGTATGGGTTAGCTTGGATTATTAACCACTTTAGATCAGAGCTAAGTCGACAAATATGGCCAGGTAAGTAAGACCGGTGGAAGGGATATGCCATTAACTCGATAAGAATGCATTCGAGTTGAGTAGCTCTCAATTAAAAATGAGTCAGTCGTATCTACTAGATCTATCTTAGACATCAAATTATTGAGCTAGAACCAATCAGGTTAGCCTACAATCCAGACTCTAACCACTGAGCCTAGTTAGGTCTTAGCTTGATCAATCACTCATGTGATTCGATCTTGACCCAAACTTAATCCTATTAGGCTGGTAAATTTAAACACTCTTGATCCTATCTAACCAACTCTTGATTCGATTTGATCGACCGCTAGACCTAGTTGAGCTACTCAAGTTTGAACCTAATTTTATGAATATGTATTAAATCTAAAAATTTTTAATTTTTACACTTAACATATTTCATAATCTTAATTCTTAATTAAGTTTAGGGTTTACAAACAAAACATGTAAATAAAATCCTAGGGTTTCAAGATCTAGGATTTTGCAAAAAATAAGTTTTGGATTTCTGATTAAGGACGAACGCGCAGCACCCCTACATATCATAAGAACACCCCATTGAATGAAAGAAGAGGGCATTTAAATTCTATTTTATTTTTATGACCGGACGGCCAAGGGGAATGCCTTAATCAAAAATATGAAAACTACAAAACTAGTTAGATCTACATCATATATCTCATATATAAGATTGATCTAACTTTAAACATATTTTGCATACATCTTCATGTATCATATTATGCATGTTTTCAGATCTAAATTATCTCATAATCATCTAAAAAATCAAGTTTAAATTGAATATATCAAAATAAATTCTATTCTAGATAATTATGTAGAACTATTCTACAACTAGTCTAAATATGCATTCATCATATCTCATATGAACAAAAAATAAATCATTTTATTTTCTATTTTTTAGATCTTATTATAATATTTATAACATCAAAAAATAATAAATAAATATATCAAAAAAATTATAACTGATCAAATTAAATTATGATCATGCAAGACTATACATAGAATAATTCTATTCTACAACTAGTCATGCATCTTATAAAATTTAGATCTAAATTATTTAATTTTTATTTGTTTTAATTTTAGATCTAATAATATTTTATGTGACATCTGAAATCACCTAATTATTAGATTAAAATAAATTAAAATCAGCTCTAATGGAATGCAACCTTGGCTCTAATACCAGTTGAAGGAAAAACCTAATTTTTTGGATCAAGTTCGTTCAGATCTGATTGGATCAAGAAAGATATTTTAAAATCTTTTTTATTGGATCTAGATTAGATCTGAGACTTTCTAGATCTAATATTATTGATCTAATAAAAAATAAAATAAAATAAAAAATAAATTAAATCTAATTTAATTTATCTTATTGAGGATAATCTGATTATCTTGTGATGATCCTGATGTCTGCCTGAGATTTTGGATCTAGCCATATAAGTGTCTGGCCTCTACCAGTATCCACTTGGATAGGATCTAGAGATCTTCTCCTTCTTTATCACCTCTCCAAAAATTAGATCTGGATCTGATTTTGAAGATCTTCAAAATTTCTTTCGAAGATTTAAGTTGTCTCTTGTAGTAGTTCTGCCTTCTTCCTTTTTCTATTGTCTTTCTCTTGCTTGGATCACACCAAACTGAAGCCCAAAAATTTTTGGGCATGGATAGGAGAGAGAATACCTAAAGATGGCATGGAGGAGGGAGAGGGGCAGCCTTGTGGCATGGGCAATAGGTTAGGCTCTTTAGATCTTGGTGCAGACAGGGTTTTTATAGACCTTGTTATGCCATGCAGTGCCACATAATCCCAGCCAATCATGACCTTTTGTGCAATCAGATCTAAATCTAATTGGTGGGATGACATCATCTGATCCAATCAGATGAGAGCCCCTCTAAATCATCCTTAGATGGCACCAAGACTGATCAAAGATAAGTCTTTGGCGCCACCTAGGTAGAGTCTCTGAAGTAACCTAGAGTCCCATCTGTATGGGACTCTAGGCATCATTATCCTTGGGCTCACACCTCACTAGGTGTGTGCCCCCTCCCTTTCCATTTTTTAGTAGGGGGCAAAGTCCCGTCTTCTTTCCTATGGGTGTATGACACATGGGTAGATGTCTAAGTGTCAAAGGTCAATGTTTGACCAAAGTCAAAAGACAAGATTTAGCAAGTGATGAAAAATGGTAGGTGTTATCTCAAATTTATCTCATAAATTAAGACAATCCTTTTGTGATCTGGACAAGCTCCAGTTAGACCAAGTTAAGGTACCTGAGCAAGCCCAAACATATTTGGCTCAGTCGAGATAACTTTTAATGATAATTAAATGAGAACATTAAGCTCAATCATGTGCTAGCACAATTTTCTTGAACCTAATTGAATCTAATTCAAATCAATTGAGCTGGATTAGTCTAATTGATGATATCCAGATCGAAACTCTTGTTTGTGTTAAATATGTGTACCCTAGAAGCCAAAATTGGCTGACACTTGTAATACACTTCTAGGGGCACAATTATAATTTTGATTATAAATAATCAAATAGATTATTTTCTATCATAAATGTATATTTAGTGTCTGTAATACATCTCTTGAGTTAATGGTAATGATAATTCATATTTTCAAGAGTTAAAAATTTAAAACATAAATTTTCATTTATTAACTCATACAATGCCCCTGACCGTAGGATCTTCATGAGGATAGTGATTGATCTGGAAGGTTAGTGTACAATCGCTTCTTTATAGTAGATGAGTCTGGAGTCTATGGTGTAGAGACATCGGAGCGAGAGTACAGATACTCGTTAGAGAATGAGGGCACTGAGCATGACTACCTCGAGTAGTCATAGGATGAGGTTCTCCTCCTATTCCTAATAGGGCCACTTTTGATTATTTTGGAGAGTTATTTTCTATCATCACATGACTTTTACAACAAAAAATAATAATATTAAAATAGAGGAGTTTTATTGAAGGTAAATTACTGGTAGTACATTCTTAGATTTTTTAAATTTCAAGACCACAGGAGTGTTGATCCTCCAAGCTCCTTCAAGCAGTATGTTTTGGATCGGATGACCTCCTCTACTTTATTGGGCCTTCCCAATCTAGAGCGAGCTTTCCTTGATTTTGAGGTTGTGAAATAATTGCTCGCCGAGGTATTAAGTCCTCCACTTTGAATATTTTGCCTTTGACTTTAGAGTTGTAGTAACAAGCTACTTTTTGCTTATAGGCTACCATCCAAACTTTAGTTTTTTCTCACATTTTCTTCAACAAGTTAAGGTTAGCCCTGAGGTCCTATGAGTTATGCTACTCATTAAATGCCAAGACTCATGCTAACGGGAGTTTGAGTTCTATTAGGATGACCACTTCTGTTCCAAAAGCTAAGGCAAACGGGGTCTCCCTAGTTGATAATTTTTGGATAGTTCGGTATGCCCAGAATAAATGATAGAGTTCATCCATCCAAATCTTCTTTGCTCTTTCAAGCCTTGCTTTGATACCTTATAGCAGGATTCTATTTGTTACTTCAGCTTCGTTGTTTGCCTATGGATGGGCTACTGATGTAAAATGATATGAGATATTCAAATCTTCATAGAATTTAGCAAATCTTGCCCTGGCAAACTACGGCCCATTATCTATTATGAGGGTTCGAGGCAAGCCAAATCTATAGATGATCGATTTCTAGATGAAGTTCTACACTTTTGCTTCAGTGATTTTTGTCAGAGGTTCAGCCTCGATCTACTTTATGAAATAATCTATGGCCATCGAGAGGAACTTACATTGTCCAGATGCCATGGAAAAAGGTCCGAGTATGTCCATCCTCCACTGAGCAAATGGCCATAAGATACTTAGGGGAGTAAGTTCAGAAGCTGGTTGCCTTTGAATATTTGCATTTCTCTGACAGTGGTAATATTTTTTGATATACTCTATAGAATCATGGTATAGGATCAGTCAATAGTAATCCTACCAAAGTAGTCTATGTGATAAGGATCTGATCCCCATATGACTTTCGTAGATCCCTTCATGCACCTCCCATAATGCAAAGTCAACTTTTGAAGGCCTGAGACATCTCAAGAGCAGTAAAGAATATGACCTTTTGTACAGCTTGCCTTCATATAGAACATATTGAAAGGCTTAATTTCTAAGTTTTCAAGCTCCTTTCGGGTCATGTGGAAGAGCTCCATCTTTGAGATATGTAACAATGGATCAATCCAATATGGCTCATGGTTGATCTGCATTATAGATTGTTCTTCTAGACTCGGGTGTTTCAAAACTTCAAAGAAGACTTCCTTGGGTAGCTCAGTCGGAGCCAATGTTGCCAACTTTGAGAGAAGGTCAGCCCTAGTATTTTTTGCTCTTAGGATCTACTTGATATCAAAACTGTTGAAGGTTGGAGTTAAGCTCTTCACCTTCTCGAGATATTTTATCTTGCTCTCTTCTCGAGCCTCATAATCGCCACTAACTTGTCCTACCACCAATTAAAAATCACTATAGACTTGGAGTCGATCTGCTTCCAATTCTTCGACAATCCTTAACCCTACAGTCAAAGCTTCATATTCAGTCCAATTATTTATGGCATAAAATTTGAAGCGCAGCACATATTCGGCAATGACTCCTTCTGGATTAACCAAGATTAACCCTGCACCTGCACTAGAAGCATTGGATGAGCCATCTACATATAGGGCCTAAAAATCTTCAGGAAGGTCAGCTCTTTCCTTAGAGGAACTCGATTGTAATTAGGAAACATTGACTTCATTCTATTCTGGCTTGGCTTAATCTGGAATAGTGTATTCAACTATAAAATCTACCAGAATTTGGGCTTTGATCGATGGCCGAGATTGGTAATTGATGTCAAACTCTTTGAGCTTAATTGTCCATTTTACTATTCTTCCAGAGGCATCCATTCGATGAAGAACTATCTTGATTGGTTGATCAATGAGGAGGATTATGGTGTGACCTTGAAAGTAAGGTCAAAGTCTCCGGAGTACAATCAGTTGGACAAAAGTTAGTTTTTCCAACTTAGTATACCTGATCTCAGCGTCCCCCAAAACTCGACTTATGTAATAGATCAGCCGCTGTACTTTTGCCTCTTCTTTGACTAAGACTGTCGTAAGGGCTGCTGGAAAGACCGTCGGGTACAAAAATAATTTCTCTTCAGGTTCGTGCTTTGCTAATAGGGGAGGTGAATAGAGGTAGTCCTTGAGCTCTTTAAAAGCTTTTTGACATTCAGTGGTCCAGTAGAAGTTCTTTGGCTATTTTAGGACTTGAAAGAAGGGCATGCATCGCTCGACCGATCTCGAGATAAAATGGTTCAGGGCTGTCACCTTTTTAGTCAGGCATTGAACTTCTTTAATTGATTTTAGAGTAGTCATCTCTTGAATGGCTCGAATCTTCTTCGAATTTGCTTCAACTTTGCACCTCAACACCATGAACCTCAAAAACTTTCTCGAAGTCATGCCAAAGGTGCACTTAATTGGATTCAGCTTCATCTTATACCTCCTAAGGGTGCTGAAGGTCTCTTCAAGATCGACAATGTGATTTATTGAAGCTTGACTCTTGACAAGCATGTCATCTATATATACCCCCATGTTGTGGTCGATCTGCTCCTTAAAGATTTTATTGACCAGGCATTCGCATGTTGCTCCTATATTTTTAAGTCCAAAAGGCATAATCCTATAACAGTAAAGACCATGATCTGTAATAAAAGTAGTTTTCTCCTCATCCTCTGGTGCCATCCAGATTTAGGTATAGCCAAAAAAGGCATCCATGAAAGTGAGGAGCTCGTGGCCTGAGGTCGCATCCACCAGCTGATCAATCCTAGACAGGGGGTAACTATCTTTTGGACAGGCTTTGTTCAACTTTTTGAAGTCTATGCACATTCTTCACTTGTTGTTCATCTTTTTACGAGCATAATGTTGAAGACCCAGTTTGGATAGTTGATTTCTCGAATGAATCTAGCCTTGAGGAGTTTATCAACTTTCTCCGTAATTACTTTATCTCTTTGGGGCATGGCTGCACATCTTCTCTTTCATTGGTCAATATTTGGGATCGATAGTCTATTATCATGATGTGCCTACTGGAGTTCGAATGGGATGGCTGTAGGCAATGGAGCATCCCTCATTGATATTTTTTTAGAGGAGCTCGTGAAGGGAAATCCTGATTTCCCGATCCAGGTTCGTCCAGATCTGATTAGATCAAGAGATATATTTTAAAAATTTTCTCTTGATCTTAATCAGATCTTGATATGTTTCAGATCTGATTCTTATTATTTTAATAAATAAAATAAAACAAGATAAATTAAATCAAATTCAATTTACCTGGTTTGCGTAATCCTATTACCCTGTAGATGATCCTGATTGCAGTGGAAGGTTCTGGATCTTAGCCACGCAAGCGCCTGGCCTCTACCGGTATCCACTTGGGTTGGATCTGGAGATCCTCTTCTTCTCTATCACACCTCCAAAAATCAGATCTGGATCTGATCTGGAGGATCTTCAAAACTCTTTTGAAGATCTGCAGTCGTCCTTTTGCAGCAGCGCAGCCTTCTTGCTTTTGATCGCCTTTCCTTGATCTGAATCGCACCAAACTAAGTCCAAAACACCTTTTGGACGTGGAGAGCAAGAGGAGAAGAGACTATGGCATGGAGAAGGAGGGGAGAGGCAGCCTTGGGGCGTATCTAATAGCATTGGAATTAGGGTTGGGCGCAGGGTCTTATTTATAGACCTCTTGTGATCCAACTCCTCTTCCTCTCAACCAATCACAACCCTTTGTGAAATCAGATCTAAATCTGATTGGTTGGAATAGAGACCCCTGGATTCCTCCTTAGAGGGCACCTAAGACCAGTCAAACTGGATTCTTAGTAGAACTCTGATTGGAATCCAAAAGGGAGGTGGAGTCCTTGTCCAACAAGGACTCCTAGGCGCCTCCTACTTAGGCTCACGCCACCCTTGGCGTGCGCCCTTCTCCTTGCCAGGTTCTGGCAGGGGGACAGGCCCCCACCAGCTCTCCAATAGGTGCATGACATGTGGTCAAAAGTCAAAGGGTGAATGGTCAACGTTTGACCAGTCAAAGGTAGACTTTTGACCAAAGTTAAAGAACAAGAAATGGCAGGTGACCAAAATTGGCAGGTAATGTCTTACAAATAAGACAACCTATTCTGACTTGGACAACCTCCAGTCAGACCATATGAAGGCCTCTGATTGAGCACAAACTCCTTTGGCTCAGTCAGGACAACTTATTTATGATAGTAAAAGAAGAACGTTAGGTTCAATCGAGTGCTAGCACGATTTCCTTGAACCTAATTGAATCTCATTCAGATCAATTGAACTAGATCAGTTCAATTGATGATCACCAGATTCAAACCCTTGTTTGTGTGACCCAGTTAGGTTCAGTTCTGTATGGTAATGGGATATGTCATGATCTCTATCATAGACATCATCGAAACTCCTTTCGATGGATCAGAACTCTTCTGATTCGAACAGCTAGAATGATCGATCATCTAAATCATTCTAATTGCTCCCAAAATCCACCAGTGACACCTAGCAGTATATGGTGGCAACCCGCACCCATAGAGCTTGATGTGAACCTCTTGTGTGCAGCTAACCTGTGTGATTAAGTTTCTTCTATCTTGAGCCCCGATCAGATTAGGGTTAAGGTGAACTCGTCAAAACCCTAGTTCTCTGTCATATGATGTAATCATTCGATTCGAGTCCAATGTGAAAATCTTAAATAGAAACTCTTTCTATTATTTCACTCTGCCATGGCCATGGGCTTCAGGACTTGATTCTCATGATCATATAGGGCTACTCCTCTACCACCGAGGTAGATAGATCCCATCTTTGATGCAATACCAGTTCCTATAATGAACATGTCAACAGCCAACATACACCTCAGGGTTCCATATGGCTAGGAGACCGAGTAATGGTGTAGTCAAACTATAACACCCTCAAGGTGAACTGCCGATTGCATCTCAGGTCAAAGAACCAGACACACTACTGCGCATCGAGTCAGTCATGACGAGAAGATAGACTTCCAATGACTACTCGAGGTGTCACGCTCAGTGCCTTGTTCTCTAACGAGTACCTGTACTCTCGCTCCGGTGTCCTCCACACCTAGACCTCAGACTCATCTACTAAAGAGAAGCGATCGTACACCAATCTTCCGATCAATCACCATCCTCGTGATGATCCTATGGTCGGGAGCTATTTATTGAGTAATAATGATAGTTCGATGTCTTAAATTTCAACTCTGAAAATATGAAATTGAATCATTACCATATTAACTCAAAGGAATGTAATCACAGACACTAAAATACACATGTGTGATTAGAAAATGAACACCATTTCTATTAATTATAGTCAAAATTATAATTTTGCCCCTAGGAAGTGTGATTACAAGTGTCAGCCCAATTCTTGGCTTCTCAGGGCACAAGTATATCTAACAATCTCCCACTTGTCTAAAGCCAATTGGCTACAAGTCCTAAGTCCCATCTTCTCAAGGGGGCTCGATCTTCTTGCTGCCCAACGTGCTTTGTAAGTGGGTCGGCAGCATTATCTGTGGAGTTGACTCTCTTGACCTCAACGTTAAACCTTTCTCAAGGTAATCGCGGTGAGAGTGGTATCGCCGCTCAATGTTGCTTGGACTTCTGTGAGACCTCGTCTCCTTAGCCAAGGGCGTATGGCGCATTGTTGTGCGCAGTAAAGAGAATGGCATCTGA
>QRFJ01002998.1:73186-84087 GCA_006176705.1 Cocos nucifera | reverse complement strand
ATCTTATCTCCTATTGAGGTCTTACTTCGATTGACAGTCATGGAGGAAGAAATCTATAAGCTCAGTGCCAAACCGGTTGAAGCGAATACTCTGTATCTCCTGTTATCTCTCTCTTTTTTTTCTTCTTCAATCTCGACTGAAGATAAGATCTCAAAGCTTCAACTTCAACGTCAAAGAAGATAAGATCTTCTTCAATCTCAGCTGAAGATAAGATCTTTCCTGAGCTTTAATATCAGTTTTAATAGGAGATAAGATCTTCTTCAATCTTGATTGAAGATAAAATCTTCTCCGAGCTTCAACGTCAATGTTAACAGGAGATAAGATCTCCTTCAACCTCGATTGAAAATAAGATCTTCTCTGAGCTTCAACCTCGGTTGGAGATAGATTTTTTTCAAGCTTTAACTTCATGTCAATATCGATAGGAATAAGATCTCCTTCAATCTCGACTGAGATAAGATTTCTCCCGAGCTTCAACTTCAACGTCAATGTCCATAGGAGATAAGATCTCCTTCAACCTCAGCTGGAGATAAGATCTCCTCCGAGCTTCAATGTCAACATCAATAGGAGATAAAGATCTCCTACAACCTCGATTGAAAGATAAGATCTCTCCTGAGCTTCAACGTCAACCTCAATAAGAGATAAGATCTCCTTCAACCTCGATTGGAGATAAAATCTCCTCCGAGCTTCAACATCAACCTCAATAGGAGATAAGATCTTCTTCAATCTCGGTTGGAGATAAGATCTCCTTCAAGCTTTAACGTCAACGTCAATAGGAGATAAGATCTCCTTCAACCTCGACTGGAGATAAGATCACTCTCCAAGCTTCAACTTCAACATCAATAGGAGATAAGATCTTCTTTAAACCTTGGCTGGAGATAAGATCTCCTTCGAGCTTCAACGTCAACGTCAATAGGAGATAAGATTTTCTTCAACTTCGGCTGAAGATAAGATCTCTTCCGAGCTTCAACTTCAATGTCAACAGGTGATAAGATCTTCTTCAACCTCGATTGGAGATAAGATCCCCCCGAGCTTCAACATCAATCTCAACAGGAGATAAGATCTCCTTCAATCTTAGCTGAAGAAAAGATCTTCCCGAGCTTCAACGTTAATAAAAGATAAGATCTTCTTCAACCTTGGTTGGAGATAAGATCTTCCTCGAGCTTCAACATCAACTTCAACAGGAGATAAGATCTCTTTCAACTTGGCTAGGGATAAGATCTCTCTCGAGCTTCAACATCAATATCAATAGAAGATAAGATCTCCTTCATCTCAACCGAAGATAAGATCTCTTCCGAGCTTCAACTTCAATATCAACATCAATAGGAGATAAGATCTCCTTCAACCTTGGTTGGAGATAAGATCTTCTCAGAGATTCAACATCAACCTCAACAGGAGATAAGATCTTCTTCAACCTCGGCTGGAGATAAGATCTCTCTCGAGCTTCAACGTTAATGTCAACGGAAGATAAGATCTTTTTCAACCTTGGTTGGAGATAAGATCTTCCCCAAGCTTCAATGTCAACTTTAATAGAAGATAAGATCTCCTTCAACCTTGGCTGGAGATAAGATCTCCCCTGAGCTTCAACGTCAATCTCAACAGGAGATAAGATCTTTCTTCAATCTCGACTGGTGATAAGATCTCTTTCGAGCTTCAATGTCAATGTCAATAGGAGATAAGATCTTCTTCAACCTCGGCTGGAGATAAGATCTCTTTCGAGCTTTAACTTCAACGTCAATAGGAGATAAGATCTCCTTCAATCTCGGCTAGAGATAAGATCTTCTCCAAGCTTCAACGTTAACCTCAATAGTAGATAAGATCTTCTTCAACCTCGACTGAAGATAAGATCTTTCTTGAGCTTTAACTTCAACGTCAATATCAATAGGAGATAAGATCTTCTTCAACCTTGATTAGAGATAAGATCTTTCCAAAGCTTTAACTTCAACTCTAACATTAATAGGAGATAAGATCTTTTTCAACCTCGATTGGAGATAAGATCTTCCCCAAGCTTCAACATCAACGTCAATAGAAGATAAGATCTCCTTCAATCTTAGCTGGAGATAAGATCTCCTTCAATCTTGGCTGAAGATAAGATCTCCTTCGAGCTTCAACATAAATGGATGCAGAGTCCAAAAAAGAACTTTGGTAGTCATCTTTTTTGTACTTTCTTCCTCGAATTTTAAACTTGAAAGTGGGAGAACTATTGTTGGGGATAAACTTCACTCCCACCAAAGTTCAGTCTGATGCTTAGCCTAATGCAATTGATAATCATGAAAGAGCTTCGATCGAGAATTCTCCCTCTAACGATCGAACCCCAATCAAACTCCTCCAATGATCGAACCCCAGCCGAACTCCTCCAGTGGTCGAACTCCTACAGAGGTTGAACTCCTCCAATGGCCAAACTCCTTTCGGACTTCTCCTTTAGTTGAATTCCTCCATAAGCTGAACTTCTCTAGACTT
Organism: Cocos nucifera; assembly: GCA_006176705.1. NCBI lineage: Eukaryota > Viridiplantae > Streptophyta > Magnoliopsida > Arecales > Arecaceae > Cocos > Cocos nucifera. The sequence goes on along the minus strand of QRFJ01002998.1, from coordinate 81,630 downwards.
CTCCTTCAGTCGAATACCTTCAAGAGCCAAACTCCTTCCAAACTTTTTCTTCAATTGAATACCTCTAGGAGCCAAACTCCTTCCAAACTTCTCCTTCAGTTGAATTCCTTCAGAAGCCAAACTCCTTCTGGACTTCTCCTTCAATTGAATTTCTCTAGTGGATTACTTTTAGATTTCAGCTAGCATTCCTTTCGGATGATCTTCTGTAGCCGTATTTTCTTTAGAAGTCCAAACTTCTCTAGAATTGATATATGTCAAAGTTCTTCACCAACCAATGCCTGCTTCCTCCAAACTTCGACTATTAAATCTTGATGATCAGGCACATCAGTCAGATGACACCTCTCTCTCTATAGCGAATCCCACACGATCCCGAGCGGTCCACTACCGAATGATATGGCTGTCACTATCAGTCCACTACAGGCTCCATCCATAAAAAGAGATCCTCCAGATATATTTTCTCTAAGCTCTCTTCTTCTTTCCGAAACTCTACTAAACTCTTTCCTGAGCACTCCATTTCTATTAGCTAGAAGAGCTAACTTGATCGTCGGAGAGTTCTGTCAGAGCCATCATCACTGACTTCAGATGGGATTTTATTTTACAGATCACCGACGGCGACCTCTTTCTCAGCTCTAGCTCGATCCGATGTCAACCAGATTCTGCACCAATAGGTAGGTTCATAATCAATTATTTCTCTAAATAACTTCTAGTAATTTAAATTTTGCTCCAAAAATCTAATCAATAGGCTTTATTCTCCATTAAAAAGATTCAGTTAGGTCCAACTATTAACATGATTGTATTTAGTGTATCTGACTAACAAATGATTAGGCCTAATTTTGGTCGATCAACCTAACCACCATTAGAAATATATAATCAAATCATCTATTAGTCAATAAGCACCAAGCCTTTAGACCTCTAATGATTATTAAACTAATGGACCCATTATCATTCAACTTAATGAAAGGTTATGACCTAGTTATCACCATAACTATATCATTTTTAAGGACATAATAATTTTAGAGAATTTGATTAATCCATTTTAAAAAAGAAGAGAGAGGATTAACCAGCCAATTTTGATCCTCTTATTGACTTTATCAAGTCAGATAAAAAAAGATCTAATTCAAGCCGATGTTAGGAGCACCTAAATTAGTCATATTGATTTACCTAATTGATAGGGATGAGCCAAAATCATCAAGTGATCTAATCAAAATCTAATTCACCAGGTTGGCCAGGTAAATGAGATTAGTGGAAAGGATATGCCATTAACTCGTTAAAGATCAAATTAGTATGAATAGCACCTAATTAAAAATCACTGTTCTAGACTGTCAAACTTACCTTAGATACTAATCAGTTCATTAATTTTAATTTAACCAACCTAGTAATTTCAGGTTCGATCGCATAACCATGAATCAAGTCTATTTGATTCTTATTAAAGACATGGATTTGACCAACTACAACTATTGTAATTGAGTCTAAAGAGTTCTTGACCTAATCTAAATTAATATTTGGTTAGATTTGATCAATTACTCTAATTTAGTCTATTCTTTAACTAAACTTAAGTCTAAACCAATTAATGGACCTAATTCATCTAACCCAATAATCCAAAAATTTTATACTTTTGTCTTAGGATCTTTAATTCATAATTCTAGATCCTAATCGATAATTCTTAATTCTTAATTAGTTTTAGATTGATGGGTTGGAGTTTGGCATTTTAAAAATATTTTTTAAATTTTGAAAAGTTCTTTTACAACCTACTATTGTTCACTAAATGGATCGACTCATTTTAAAAATGAGTCAATTTATTTCATAAATAGCTACTAGTTGTAAGTTTTAATCTAAATCTATGTATAATACATAAAAATTATGAATCATTTTAGATCTTATCTAAACACATATCCATGATTAAAATTTAGATTAAATTAATTTAAAAAAATTCTTTCACTATCTATCTTTAGGAATGAGTTCACGATGGCATCCCTACGGCCATAAGAGATTCCCATCAAATGGAAGGAGATGGCCTTTAAACTATACTTATTCCTTATGATCAGATAGCTTGGTGGCTCATTAAAGGTTGATTACTAGGCTACTCGAATAAAATACATATCTAATATATATATAATTAGATTTTTAAAAGTATATAAATCATATTTAATTAATCTGGCTCTGATATCACTGATGGTATACAGTGTAGGATTTCTAGCTCTACCTTCAAATTTTTTTTTTAAAAATAAATATAATAAAATTAATTATTAATTTAATTAATAACTAGAGCTACTAATCATATCAATGAACTCTATATATCAAGGATCTAAATATGATATACATGCTTTTAAAATTTGAAAATTAAATCGATAATAGTAAATAATTTTACTACTCTATATGTTTAGAATATGATACCTTACGTGGATAGCCGAACACCATAATCTAATCACCATCGGAGAGGTCTTCTCATCATGATGTAGCTATACAAGTTGTCTGGCCTCTGCGGATCGTCCATATGAGGTCTTGATCCCGATCAGCTCATTCCGAGTGCTAGCTCAATGTAGGATGCTTTCGATGGCTGATGTTGATCGAACTTCTTTGATCTTTCTCCATAGGATCTTTCGATCTAGATTAGCATTAAAGATAGAGAAGAAGTAGAGGAGGCTCTTTTATTTTTTCTATGATTTTTTGACACTCGTAGCTCATAGAAATACTCTCCAAATCCTAGGTTGAAATCCTAGAATATGCACTCACCCAGAACCCTGCGCCTTGCTCTCTCTATATTTTTTCTTTGAGATTTTTTGAATTTTATTCTCTCATGCAAAAAGGGGACTCATAGAAGCTTTGTCACTTAGAAGTATGCATGCCTCAGGGAGTTAATTTAAATATGCACCACTCTGATGTAGAGAATGCGTGAGAGAATGAGATAGGGTGGTTGTCCATTTGAATTCAAACTCCTTTTGAATTCAAATGGTAACCAAGCCATTCCTATCCATTGGAGCATGGGAAAGATAGGGCATGCACCCTCTCCTTGCATGGAGAAGTCTCAAAAGAAACATTTTCTCATAAAAAATAGGTGGGCATAGATGAGGGTGATGTGGTGCAGGAAGAGGACTAGTCAAACTAGTCCAAATTGATGTTATCCAATTATACCAGGTCCAAACAAATTTTGCTAGGCTTAATTAGACTAGACTAAATCCAACTTATTTATATTTAATTAGATTTAATTAAATTTTAATTAAATTAAAATTAATTAAGTCCAACCTCTGATCAAATCAGGAATTAAACCTTCTCGATGATTAGGTCATCTTATAACCTAATCGGGTCAAATCAAACTAAATCTAATTCAATTGAACTTGATCCAAAAATTATTATTCAATTAAATTAAGTTAATTAATAATTAACTTATTAATTAAATCTTTCATAAATATAGAGTCTAAATTCAGTAGATATCCGGACAATATAATTTCATCAAAATGAAACTCTTGATCGAAGAGTCCACAACCAGTGGAACTCTTATTCCTAGTGACCTAAACAATTGGAACTCATGATCTCAAAGTTATAAACTAGTGTGACTCTTGATCATAGAGTCCTAAACAAGCAGAACTCAGAGTTTCAATATAGTAGGACTCTCGATTGAAGAGTTTCAGTCTAGTAGGACTCTTGACCATAGAGTTTCAGTCCAGTAGGACTCTCCATCAGCTATCAAATTAGGTAGGAATCTCTAATATGTATGATCCCATAGACCCAAACCTAAGTCGATAACATAGAAACTGATTTCTATATTAATCGAAGTGACCATCTAGTAATGGTACGCGAGGTCCGGATAGGTCGAATAGTCATAATCGCAATAATTAGAACTTACGCAAATATGGTTATCACATAATTTATTTCTTTGATCTCTGTATTTAGGATGACTCAGAGTTAAACTGACAATTCTAAAAAATACATCCATATTATGTCTCAACGCAATCAGTCTTGTGACTCCTCACTAGGACTACTCTAGCCATGGATTTGCTAAATTGAAACATAATTGAACACAACTTCTGAATTCGAGTGGTCAATCCCATCTTGATTCATACACCGACTCTTCAAGTACTTGATCGTGTTCAGAACTCTTTCATCACTAAATTAAAAATTCAAGTAGTATAGTACTAAAGCACAGTGAGTTGCTTGAAAGTCATCATGATGATCTTAGATCGAAGGAGCACTTATATCCATATTCCATTGGAGCAAATCTTGATAGCAGACAAACTTTAGAGTCGATCACATTTAGTATAGATATACCCCAACATCTCACCTGCATGCCATACTAGTATCTCCACACTCCTTGATTAAGAGAATAACCAATCCATATGGCATACAACGATCTATATTTGATAAACATTGTTATCCTTGGTAACAACATATTATTTGATCATGAATAGGTTTAAGAACTAAATGATAAATTCTCTTTTGTCAATTTTAAATAGTCCTAAGGATTTCACTACAATACAGAAGTTCATTAGAAGATGAAAGAATTTATGATAAAAAATATCAAAATAATATTTATTTATTTATAATTTACATACAAATATAAGAAATAGCTCAATCATTAACAGACTGATGATTGGCTTTGGGATACTATTTCCAACACCTTTCAGTAATGGAAAGCTTCTATGATAGGAGACCCCTTAAGGAGATTCAATGTATTCATAACAAACTAATTGGTTGACGAGGGAGCATATATCTATATTATATATATTAAAATAAAAATTTTTATCTCCATCCATCATGTGTCATCTGTCTATCCACCATGTGTCCCCAGCTATCATCTAAGTTTTCATATTCGGCCACTCCAAACCTCCCACTCGAATTCACAGCCATGATGAAGCCCGACCAAGCTCGGCAGGCTACCCCATCAGGGTTGGCACCACCCCCTTCCTTTTCATCTTGCGCTCGACCTCTGGTTCATACTCATGCTCATGGTCTCTTTCCCATTCTTGCTCACAATCCAAGTCTTTCTCCTACTCCTACTCCTCTCCTTCTTGAAGCGTGTGCTCTTGAAGCCAATCAGCTTCACCACAGAGAAGAAGGTGAGGTCATACCCCATGAAATATGGTCTTGGTATAGTTTGTGAGCAAATAAAGTAGGTTGATTGGTTTTCATCCCATAAAAGTAGGTTCTTGATCTTGAACTATTGATGCAAGTTGGTACTTTTTTTAGTCTATTAATTAGAAGATATTATCGCTGATAATGTGCATTGCCTTATAAATAAATATCTCAAAGTGGGATGTTTTTATTGATGTTCTTCGCTTATATGGTGGAGTTGGAAATACTTAACTAATTGAATTTCATTGTTATTCTTAGGGCTCATCAATTCTTTGCACATAACAAAGGGTGCAATTTTTGCTGAGATCTATCGGCCCGCCAAAACATTCACAAAATAAATGGGCTTGGGTGAAGATTTTCATAATTGCCTATGGGTTTGGCCTGTCTAATCATGGGTCACTAGTTGTTAAGGTCATGATAATTGTGCAATAGGGGAGTTGATGAGGCAGGCCCATGATTGACCAGGGGCTGGGTCTTCGAAAGGAAAGTACCTAAGGGAGATTGGAGGAGAAAGGTCGACGCCAGTGATGATGGAGAGGAAGGTGACGGTGCGGGAGGTGGGTGAGTGCTCGAGAAGGTTTGAAGCAAAAAAAAGAGAAAAAGACACTATTCATTATGCGGGTTAATATGCTAGTATGTATGTATGTATGTATGTATATATATACATATACATATACATACATACATACATACATACATACATACATACATTACATACATATATATATATATATATATATATATATATATATATATATATATATATATATATATATATATATATATATATATGTATGTATGTATGTATGTATGTATGTATGTATGTATATATACTATTGGGGGAGAATTTTACCAAAGGAAAGTTATGGGCAGCACATCCCCATTTCAGGGTCGTGGGGGCGTTGCTCCTCCAGATTCTCTCCGGACAGTAAGTTCCGAGCCAGACGACCTCCTCTATCTCATGCTGGCCTTCTTCAATTTAGAGCAAGCTCTTGGCTTTGTCGCTAGGAAGACGATGAACCGCCGATGTACCAAGCTCCTCCCTTGGAGTAACATTGATGACATGCCATGAGGCGTGGCTGACCTTATCATTTCTGGATTACGGCAGCATCCTTGGATCAATTTTCTCGTTACCATTTTTCAGACTGGCATCGAAGGAATTTACCCAGCCGCCCCTTTCTGACGAGCTCCTCAATTTCGTCTCGGAGCTACATGCATTCCTCAGTATCATGGCCGTGGTTGCACGATGGTAGAGGCAGTACTTGCTTCGATCGTGCTTATTTGGGGGAGATCGTAATCCTTCTGGTCTTGGTAGCTGGTTCTTAACTTTTATGAGAATCTGAGTTCGAGGAGCGTTGAGGGGGGTGCAGTTGCGGAACCTTTCGAAAGGGGGACTTCTTCGCACCCTTCTGTCGAAAATTTTTTGGTGGCGAGCTCGAAAAGTTTGGGCTTTGCTTGCACTATGGAGGTCGTAAGGACGATCGAACTTCATTCCATCCCTTTGTGAAACATGCGGAAGAACTTCATGTCCCTTTGTCGGAGCTTCCTTGTAGTCATACTCGAGAGGGAGTCCTCGCCTGCCCTGGGGCGGTCGTGAGTATGGTCAAACTTCATCTATATATATATATATATGTGTGTGTGTGTGTGTGGTGTGTGTGTGTGTGTGTGTGTGTGTGTGTGTATACATACATACATATATACATACATATATTAGGAGTCTTCACTCCACCCCATCCCCCTGATTATTAGTACTCTTATGTAAATGTTAAGAAAGAGCATAACTCTGAATGAGATCCAAAAGATATTTTCTTGAGATGTGATGCTACACACATTCCTAGAGGGATCAATTATATGAGAGCTTCCATATACAACTGTAGCTAGGGGACATGGGCAAACCCTAGGTGCTTTCACGAATAACAAAATACTTATGCACGATCAATAATGCACAACCCTGTGATAGATCTTTCTATACTATTTATGTATATAACACTACAAAAATTATTAATCTAAATATAGATGGTTGAGCTAAATATAATTATACTTAAATTATTAATAAATAAAATTATTATTATGGCTTTTCATCACTTTGTGCATCTTTTTGTAATGAACTCTCATGTGATGAAGTCTTTAGAATTATTTAGACTCGATAAAGAAGAATTTATCGTTTAGTCTTTAAACATGTTCATGATCAAATGATTCATTGTTATCCAGAATAACAACGTATTGAGTATAGATCGTTGTGTGCCATAAGTATTGATTGTCCTCTTAACCAAGGAGTATGAAGATACTGTTATGGCATGCAGGTGAAGTATAGAGTATATTTTACTGAACATGATCTAGCTGCGGAGCTCTCTACTATCAAGAGTTGCTCGCGAAGGATATGGATATAAGTGTCTCATAGACCTAAGATCATCACGGTGACTTACAAGCAACTCACTGTACTTAGGTATCGAACTATCTCAATTTTTTATTTAGTGATGGAAGGCTACTGGTGCAGCCAAGTACTTATGAAATCGATCCATGAGTCAAGATGGGATTGACCCCTCCAAGTGTTGGAGTAAGTGCACACTGTATTTTAATTTAGCAAATTCTCGATCGGAGTGGTCCATGTGATGGACACTGAATTTTGAAATACACTATGGATAAATTTTAGGATTGGCAGTAAATTTTAGATTATCTTTTGAGCATCGAGATCAAGAGAAAGAATTATACGATAACCATATGCCATAGATTCATCATTATTGCATTATGATTTTTTGATCTATCCGGACGTTGGGTATCATTGCTAGATGGTCACATCGATTGATACAAAAAATTAGTTCTTATGCTACCGACTTAGGATTCAAACTTATGGAATCATACACAATAGAAGTTTCTATCTGATCTAATAATTGATTAAGAATTCCAATAGCCTGAGACTCTATGGTCAAGAGTTTTACTGGACTGAAACTTTATGATCAGGAGTTTCACTGAACTGAGACTCAGAGTCCTACTTATCTAAAACTCTCTGATCAAGAGTTTTACTGATCTGGGACTCTATGATCATGAGTTCTATTCGTTTGGAACACTAAGGTCAAGAGTTTTATTGGATTGGGACTCTTCATGAGTTTCATGTTGATGGAACTCTATTATCCAGACATCCATCCAATTGAAACTCTATATTTTTTAAAAAATTAATTAATAATTTAATTACTAATTAGCTTAATTTGATTGAGTGATAAAGATTTGATAAAGTTTGATCAAATTAGATTTGATTGGGTTTGACCCGATCAGGTCATGAGATGACCTAATCACTATGGAAGATTTGATCCTGATTTGATCAGGAGCTGAATCTAATTAATTTTTAATTTAATTAAAAATAAATTAGATTGAAT
>QRFJ01002998.1:23186-68186 GCA_006176705.1 Cocos nucifera | reverse complement strand
GCTAAAACTTGCTTTGACCCCGCACATGAATGGCCTCTGCGGGTATCCATGTGAAGTACAATCTGATCAGCTACTAGAGTGCTAGCTCCTTGCAAAGACTTTCTTAATGACTAAATAGAAAGAAACTATAATGCTGAAATAGAGAAGAATAGCCTTCTTCTTTATCTCTCACAAAATCGTAGATTCTCACCCCAAAGAGGAACTACTTTCTCTTGATCTCACACACCAAGAAGCCCCACCCAAAGCCTCATGCCCTAGAGCCTCTCTCTTTGAATTCACACACCAACAACCTCTCCTCTTGTCGCACAAAAGGGTGGTTTAAATAGAGGGCTGGATGGCATAGATGAGATGTCTCGTTTGAGGTTAAAATGAACTCTAATTCAAAATCTTTTTGAATTAAAATTCTATCAACTCAAAGCCTTATCCAAGAGTGGGCAGCAAGGGGTGATTGGCATCTAGATTACTCACACATAGCCACTTTGTGTGTTAGAAAGATGGGGTAGTTTTAGGGTTAGGCACAAGGAGAAAAGCTATCCAAATTAGACTCTAGGTTTTCATCCTTTTTGGCTCAAATCAAATTATATTTGATTAGACCCAAATATATGAGTTAATCTAATCTAATTAGGCTCAAATCCTTGATCAAATCAAGAATTAATTGAGTCCAAGCCTTGATCTAGTTAGGATTTAATCTTTCTTAGTGATTAGGTTGTCTAATAACCTAATCAAGTCAGACCTAATTGAATCCAATTCAATTAGACTTGATCCAATCTTCATAACTCAATCAAATTAAGTTAATTAATAATTTAATTATTAATTAATCTTTTTATAATTAATTATATCAAGTTAATTATCAATTATACTAATAATTATATCCTATAATAATTCATAATCATTGATCAGCCACTTATATGTGACCCTATAGATTTGAACATTAAGCTGGTAGCATAGAAATAAATTTTCTATACCAATTAAAGTGATCATCTAGCAATGATACCCAATATTCGGATAAAATCAAATGTCGTGAAGCAACATTTATAATCTACTGGCATATGGTTACCATATAATTAATCTCTTTGACCATTAATACTCAAGATGACTTCAGAGTTTAACTGTCAACTCATGATCAGTTCATACTTATAGTGTCTCAACCTACTTAATCCTATGACTTCTCATAAGGATTATCTAAGCCAAGATTTTGCTAAATTAAAATATATAAAGATATTCTCTTCAATTTTGCTTGGAGTGGTCAATTTCATCTTGACTCACATACCGACTTGATAAGTATTTGACTGCCCCCAGAAATCTTTTGTTACTAAATTAAAAATTCAAAAAATTTAGTAGTAAAGTACAATGAGTTGCTTGCAAGTCACCATAGTGATCTCAAATCGGAGGGATACTTATACCCATATTTCTTCAGATAACACTCTAGATAGCAGAGTACTCTGAAATGGTCATTTCAGTATAGATTTATATCCCACATGCATGCCATACCAGTATCTCCATACTCCTTGGTTAAGAGGATAACTAACTATATGACACACAATGACATATGCTTGCTATAATTATTATCCTTATTAATAACATATCATTTGGTTATGAACAAGTTTAAGAACCATAGGATAAGTCCTTCTTTATCATATTAGTAGTAGTTCTAAAGACTTTCATCATAATAATAGAGTTTAATTTAGAAAATATACAATCTTATAATGAAAAATATTAAATAACTTTTGTTAATGAATGATTCATATATATTTATAAATAAGATCTCAACTATCAACAGATTGACGATTGGCTTTGGGACATAATTCCTAACAATGTTAACTCTAAAATTACTAAATTCTAAACATATTAATTAAGCATGTAATACTTACAAGTGGCTATGGATATGGACGATTTGTCTATCCTCCAATCGAGTTGAAGGTGCCACGAGATAGGTAGGTTCTCGACCATGGTATTGTCTTAAGAGCTAGCAGTTGCTACTGAAAGCAATTATGGGATCACTGATGACCCCCTATCCTTCAAACCAAAGCACAAAAAATCTAATATAAAAATTTTTATATTAGTTAATAAATAATAAAATAATATAAATAAGAATTATAAAGTGTTAGAGCTTATCATCCAATTTGAGAGGTGCAGAACCATGTGAGCTAGCCACGTGATCTCTCTATCCTCGGATGATGTAGCTTCGATCTCTGAAAGATATGATGGCACTGCAAGATTTAATTATATAAATATATTTACTAAATTAATTATATAATTATGGATGGAACTGCAAAATTTAAAATGATGCAAGACAAGTAATTAAAGTGATCCAAGAATTATATACTTAGTTCTACTCATTGGCCATTTTAGATGTTTGGTATTCTTCAGAATCTTTTTTGATTCTTCCTCTTCTTCTTCCTCTTCTTCCACCTCTTCCTCTTCTTTTTTATCTTCTTCCTCTTCTTAGAGAGGATTGTCCTTTAAAACAATTTTAGTTGGATCTATCTCCTCATATTGGCCATCTTCACATAGGAGAATTCCTAGAGCATCTAATTCCATATCATCGAAGGATTGATGAACTCCTACTCTTGAAAGCATTCTGATAATTGGTACTTTTCTTCTTCGAATGTGTAATGAACGACTTGAGACTTAATTTTGTATACAATCTACTAATCTTTTTTTTTTCTTTTTCTTAGTATAATACACTTGAGCAGCTTATATAGCTAGTACAAATGGCTCGTTGATATAAGTTTTTGATCCATGTTTGATTTTAATAAGCCCATGCCATGGATCGACCTCCATATCATTATCAAATATTGAACCATTGGCACTTAAATATAATGATACTACTACCTCCAATATAGCTCATTTAATCACTTCTTAATTCAAGGATTTCATAGTAGTCACTCTCCGTCTTATCTATCTACTAGCTTCCTTTTATACTATATCACTGTTCATTATGCTTTTATAATTTTCATATTACTAATTGTGAAATTTGAAACCATTTACGTTATAGTTATTATAGCATGTCACATATTTTTCAGGCCTGTAATCTAATGGTCTCAGCTTTCTTGGTATGAACTCGCTCCCTTGAATGATTAATTGACGGAACCAACATATAAACTTCTCTGAGCACTATGTTGATATTTCTTCATCACTTATGCTCGAATTTTTTTCTTTTAGCATCTCATGATATTGCCTAAATATACATAAGATAAGTACTATAAAATAAGTGATTAAAGAGTTGGGATTGTGATGGATATTTATAGGACATATAAGTCAACCTTCATGTAGTTTAGCAAAACATATGTCTTTGCCTATCGAAGTTCAGTATTGGAGAAAATCCGACAAACCTCGAGCCCAAATTCTCGAGTGGGATAGGCAAATATTGAAATCTCCTTTTCTAATCCCTTAGCACCACTGTCATCATTTTGACCAACTTAAGTCAGCTTGGTGTGCACACTAGGATTAAAGTAATGTCGGCTGAAATTTAAAATTTTTTCTATTATGTAAGCCACCATAATAGAACCTTCGACTCAAGCCTTACTTTTTGCTTTCTTCTTAAGATTGCACATGTATCTTTCAAATGGATACATCCACCTGTATTGCACTAGACTGCCCACCCTAGCTTCATACACTAGATGAATCATGAGATGCTCTATAGAGTCAAAAAAGTTGGGAGAGAATATCTTCTCCAATTTGTATATGATTTTTATATTGCTAGCCTCAAGACTAGAGATGTGATCGATGGATAATTCGGTAGCATAAATATTTCTAAAGAGAAGGCTAACCTCGGTCAAAGAACTTCATATGAAGTTAGGAAGGTGATCATGCCAAGCCAATAGAAATAATCATTGCATGAATACATGGTAGTCATAGCTCTTTAGCCATAGAATCTACAATCTTTGATATTGACGTACCGAGCTAGATTACTTGCATAATCATCTAAAAATTTAAGACTTTTATACCATTTACAAATATCCTTCAATTGCTCTCTTGTTGAGGCATAAGATACTTTGGTTTCAAATTTTGTTTAGATGACACCTCAACTAGCTCTAGTAGAGGATGCTTGCATATGTTCTTCATATCTACTTGAGCTTTGGAATTGTCCTTCATCTTGCTCTTGACATCCATAATAGTGTAGAAAATATTATTGAATATATTCTTCTCAATATGCATGATGTCAAGGTTATGATGGATCAAATTAGTGGACTAGTATGATAATTCTCAGATTGCTCATTATGATGGATCATACAAAAATAAATAAATATACAGATACATTAGAATATGTACATCAATCAACTGACAGATCTATCATTCCATGCAATATAAATTTTATTAAAATTAATATATAATTAATGCTGTCCAGCACTTTTCATCAGTCTGAGCACATGGCATGTAAGGGCTAGATGCTTTGGATGCCAACTATGATCCGACACTTGGGCATGCAGGGCATACCCCGATCCTATGTTTGCAATGTTGCCTGACACCTTCTCTCGGTTCGACTACTCTGCATATCGAGATCTAAGTGTCATATATCTAATTAATTAACTAATTAATTAAATAAATATTTAATTAAATTTTAGTGATGGTACTAGCCAGCGCTAATACTGTCACTAATACTAGATGATATTGGCCATCACTAATACTCATAATGATAGGGATGAGATCATAGGTTGGGGGCAGCAGGGTAGGGGCCGCACGATCAGGTTGGTAGGGACGAGGTCATGGGGAGGCCGACAGGCTCCAAGGTCGTAGTGTAGGAGGTGTCGATGAGGTTGGGGTGGTCATGGGAGAGGTAGGGTCAGGGTGGTAGGCTCGGGGCCACAGCATGGAGGCACCGACAGGATTAGGGTGGCTATGGGAGAGGTGGGTCAGGACGACTAGCTTAGGGACGCAGCATATGAGGCACTGGCGAGGTCAGGATGGTCGTAGGCAAGGCGGCAGGATCAGGGTAGCTGCGAGTGAGGCGGGCCTGGGGCTATGGGCTTAGGGCAATCATGTAGGAGAGCTGGCAGGCTATAGTGAGGAGAGAGGCTAGGACGGCGGGCACAGGGTTGCGGCATAGAAGGTGGCGGCGAGGTCAAGATGCTGGGAAGGAGGATGCACGAGGAGCGGAGAACATCAAGGACATGCGGGGAGTGGTGAATATGTGGAATTTTTTTTCTTGAAATTTTTTCCTCTAGTGGGGTCGAGGAAGTTTTATTTTGGATAGACTATTATCGATGACAAACTTACAATCAATAATAAGATCGGCAAAACCATATTTTCTATGTCAGGATATTAGCGATAGCAGTTTTCATCACTAATGCCAATCTATCATTGCTAATAAAATTATTTTTTTTAAATATTAATTTTTTAAATATTAAAATTTTTTAAAATTTTTAAAATAATAGTTTTTTAAAAATTATTAGCGATGACAAAAACTCCATCACTAAAATCATTGCTAATAATCATATTTTTTTAAAAAATATATTTTAATTATTAAATTTTTTCTTCTAGGTCATTTATTTGGTCATTAAAAATTAATATTAGATTTTATTAAATTTTTAGATTTAATTAATTTATGGATCAAGTTTTAATTAATTTAAATTAAATTTAGTTTAATTAGACTTGACTTAATTTGAAGCTAATTGAATTTTAATATTTCAAATAGGACTCGGATTCAAAGTCTAATTGAATTAGATTTGACAGAATTTTAAATTAGATTTAAATTAGTTTGAATTGAATTTGAATTAAACTTAAATTAAAAATAATTTTTTTAAATTAATTTTTATTAAATTAAATTTAATTAGTCTTGACTTAATTTGAGGATAAGTAAATTTTATAATTCAATTAGGATTAGGATTCAAAGTCTAATTAAATTAGGTTTGATAGGATTTCGAATTGGATTCAAATTGAGCCTAAATTAAAAAATATTTTCTCCTACTTAATTCAATAAATTAGGTTAAATTTAATTAAGTTTGTTTTAATTTGAAGATAATTAGATTTTACTATCTAAGTAGAACTTAGATTCAAAGTTTAATTAAATTAGAATTGATAGATTTTCGAATTAGATCTAAATTAGACTTGAATTGGATTTGAATTGAACATAAATTAAAAATATTTTTTAAATTATTTTAAATTATATTTAATTTAATTAATTTTAACTTAATTTAAGATTAATTAAATTTTATAATTCATGTAGAACTTGGATTCAAAGTCTAATTGAATTAAATTTTGATAGAATTTTGAATTGGATTCAAATCGATTTTGAATTGGATCCAAATCGAATCATGAATCAAATTTTAATTGATTTAAATTAGATTTAATTTAAGTAGGCTTGTATTAATTTGAGACTAATTGAATTTTATAATTCAAGTAGGACTCAGATTCAAAGTCTAATGGAATTAGGTTTGACAGGATTTAGAATTGGATTCAGATTCAAATTAGATTCAAATCGAATCTAAATTAAAAATTATTATTTTTAATTTATATAAATTAAATTAAGTTTAATTAAGCTTGATTTAGTTTAAAGATAATTAGATTTTACTATCCAAGTAGGACTTAGATACAAAGTATAATTGAAATAAGATTAACAAGATTTCAAATTAGATTCAAATTGAACTTAAATTAAAAATTAATTTTAATTAAATTAAATTAAATTAATTTTAATTTAATTTAAGATTAATTAAATTTTATAATTTAAGTAGGACTTATATTTAAAGTCTAATTAAATTAGATTTAGTAGGATTTTGAATTAGATTCAAATCAAGATCGAATTGGATTTGAGTCATGTTCTGAATTATTAGTGATGAAAAAAAATAGCCATCACTAATAACATTTTTAAATAAAATTATTTTTTAATTTATTATTAAGATTTTTTTAAAAAAATTATTAGCTATGGTTGGATTTTTATCGCTAACAAATAAAATTGATCATCGCTAATAATTATTTTATATTTAAATATTATAAAAAAATAAATAATTTAAGTAATTTTAGTGATGACTAATATTCAAAATTCTTATAGTGGTAGTTAAAGTCTGGATGAAAGAAATATAGTTTAAGATCTGATCTACTTTGATTTCTTTAAATAAAAATTATCTGCACTGTGTGAGATTAAAACATTTTACCAATTATGTAGTATAAACACTCAGCAATAAAATTTTGGTTATTTGGATTATAAATTATTATTATTATTATTTATTAATAAAATTTTAAGTTTTGAGGAGGACTATTGGAGTTTGGAGGAAAAACTCAAAATTTTTCTACCTTCCTAAACCTCTCGAGCTTTGTAAAATTTTTAATCCAACATTAGAAAGGGATAAATCTATCTTTGCATTTATAAAATCATCTTTCCTTGGCTACCACTGCTTATGGATTTTATATTTCACACACGCACATTAGCCTAGCCTTGCTTAATTTGCACGTGTAAATCGCATCATGACGTAGCATGGCGTGCACGTACAATGATTGTTAATATTTTAAGTTTAATATTTTTATTTTTTTAACATATTTTATTATTTTATAATTTATCATATTTTATTTTATCTTTTTATTTTATCATATTTTATTGTTGATCGATCATTTTTCTTTGTGGTCAAATGGTCAAATGACCATTTATCCCAGATGATCGTATTTTTGCTTTGATCGATCATTTTCGTTCATGGTTCACCAGTGAAATGGCAGTCTAGAGGCATTTTGCTCGCAATCTATAAAAGATTGCAAGTCCTATCCTATGGGGCACCTCAAAATCAATGATCTTTTTCACTTTTTTTCTAAGAGTCTAATATTCTACGGACTCTCTTTCTCTTTTTTCATCACTCTCTTTCTTTTTGTTGGTGAGTATTAGAGAATGACTGTCAACCCTTTCTATGATCGTGCTCTAAGAAGGATATTATCTTGGGGTAGAATTCTTTATGATAAAATTAATATGAGAGCCAGAAATTTACCTTAGGATAATGTCTAGCATACTTCTGGATTTCTTTTCTATTTTTGCTTCTTAAAAGTAATCTAACTAGACCCCAAATAAGTCAATTTAAAACTCTTATCTTTACCATATAGTTTAGATAAATTTGTAGTTTATCAAAACTATTACTGAAAATAGTTCTCGATTTAATAAAACTCTCTAACATCTCCTTGCCTCCTTCAACATTTGTCGTCGTGACATCTTTTCCTCTTCTTGCCCGACTTGCTCCACATCCCTGCCCTCACCCTTACCATCATGTTCCTTAATGCCATCCTTCTACACCACCGATGATCCGTCGTTGGTCGAAGGGTACCCCAAGGCTCAACGAGGAAGATTTCGTATCGAAAAGATATTATGAAAAAAGAATGGAGTATTCTGTCTTTCATTTATCTTTTGGCATATCTTTTATAGAATAAGAGAGCCATCTCTTATAACCCATATCTTTTATTTTGAAAAAATAAATTAATCTCATATCCCTTATTTTGGAAAACCAAATTAAGGAATAGTTGTTGGAGCCATTCCTCTCTTGTATACTTACCAAACAAGAAAAATAATATGCTGAAAAAGCATATACTAAATAGAAAAATAATATGCTAAAAAAGCACATACTAAAATAGATGATCCCAATAATTTTCAAATAAGAAGATACGAAATATTGACCTGAGATCCTCCCGGATCAAGGCTCCCCCAATTAGGGGTTTCAAGTCCTCTTGAAACTTAGAATTATGGATGAGGAAATCCGACCTCGTCGGCTTTCTTGGTGAACCACTTTGATGCACTCGACTTTTGTCCCTTGCATCCAATGCAGTAGGAAGTCCTATCCCCATGCCGTGTAGTAGTGGTCTTCTTTTCAAGGATCGTATCTTCCTTAAGAATATCTTCTCGCTCCAAGGCAAGATCATCAATGGAAGGTATCAACTTACTGGGTTCATCATCAAGCATGAAAGGTTCAAATGGCTTCAAGTACTCCACGTTGATGACGGAGTATATCTCCATGTAAGGTGGAAGCTCGAGTTGATATGCATTTCTTCCAATCCACTTGAGGATTTTGAAGGATCCATAGCGGATTGGCTTGAGCTTCTTGCCTTCTTCCTTGAGTCTTTCCTTATCCAAATGTAGCCATACTAGATCACCAACTTGGTAGTCACCCTGTACTCGGTGCTTGTCATGCCTTCGCTTGTATTTTTGTTGGATCTTTTGCAGTTGTTGCTCCACCTCAGCATGAACTTTTTGAATGCCTTCAAAGAACTTTTTGACTCGATTTACTTCAGATTCATTGTTGGAACTTATAGAAGAGCCTATTGCAAATTGCATATCAAAAGGAATTTATGGTAAATATCCCAAACATACCTCAAAAGGTGACTTATTGGTGGAGCTATGGATGGCATGGTTGAAAGCAAATTGAATGTAGAAAAGACTCTCATCCTATATTTTTGAATGTCTTGAATTGTAGCCTCTCAAAAGATGCGCCATTGTTCGGTTGACAACCTCTGTTTGCCCATCAGTTTGAGGATGAAATGCCGTGCTTTTTTGTAATCGTGTAACCATCATTAACCACAAAATTTTTCAAAAGCTACTCAAGAATCGAGTATCTCGATCGAAGATAATGGAGCTAGGGAGGCCAAAATGTGTCTACACATGTTGGAAAAAATAATCGTGCTGCTTCTTCTTCGGTGATGGTCTTTTTATATGGTATGAGTTCCACCATTTTTGAGAACCGATCCACGATCACGAAGAGATAATCATAACCTCTCTTAGTTCTCGACAATCCTCCCAAGAAATTCATACAAATACTTTTCCACGGATGGATTGGTATAGGCAAAGAAATGTATAATCCCACTTTTCGATTAGAGGGCTTAGAGGTGCTACACAATACACGTCCTCTTACGAACTTCATCACATCTTGTTGCATCTTAGGCCAATAGACATACCTCTATAAATTTTAGAGAGTTTTGGTAATTCCGAAGTATCTAGAAACCTTCGAGGTGTGGGCTTCTCGCATTCAACACATCCGATCATCTTTTAATATGCATAGTTGTTTGCCTTTGTAAAGTAGACCCTATTTTTATACAAATTCACTTGGAATGCCCTTCTTGACTCCTTCTAAAAGGGTTTTAAGGTTTTGGTCAGTGGCATAGAGGATCATCAATTCCTCTTATTCAGATGGTAGAACCTCCATAAATGTTGACAAACATAGAGACGCGATTGGTGGTCGAGATAGCATATCGGCAAGCTTATTGAGAACGCCTCTCTTGTATTTGATCACAAGATTAAATTATTGGAGATAGGTCATCCACTTCATATGCTATACTTGCTGCAACCTTGATTGTATTTGAAGGTATTGAAGTGGTCGGTGGTCGGTATGCACGATCGTCTTCTTTTCGAGAATGTAAGCTCGCCAATATTTGACTGCTTGATGTAGAGCCAATAGTCTTTTGCCATATGTTGGATAATTCTTTTGAGAGCCTTGGAACATTTTCGAATGATATGCCACGGGCCTCCCATCTTGTAGAAGAACCGCTCCCATGGCATATCCCGATACGTCAGCTTCGAGCTCAAACGGACGTTGAAGGTTTGGCAAGACTAGGACTGGAGCCTCACTTATCTTCCTCTTCAAGAGGAGAAAAGTCTCTTCATGCTTCGGCATCCACTTGAATCTTTGATTGGATCTTGTAATTAATTACATGCAGAGGTGTGGCTAAAATGGAGAAATTTTGGATGAATTTTCAGACATATTAACATGCACCCATAAAACTCCATACGTCCATCACCGTTCTTGGTCTAGGCCACTCCCGGATTATTTTAGTTTTCTCCGGATCTATTTGAATGTTACCATTGCCTACAACAAAGCCAAGATAAATAAGAAAATTTCTACCAAAATTATATTTCTTATGGTTGAGATGGAATTGGTGCTGTAGAAGAAGCTTGAACACCCTTTCAATGTGCTCTAGATGTTCCTTCCACGATCGACTATATATGAGAATGTCATCAAGGTAGGCAATCACAAAGTTGTCGATAAAGGGCCATAGAACATCGTTCATCAACTGCATGAATGTTGTTGGTGTATTACACAAATCGAATGGTATCACAAGCCACTCAAATAGGTCTTGCCGAGTCTTAAACGCCGTCTTTCATGTGTCCTCTTCCTTGATTCGGACTTGATGGTAGTCGGATTTCAAGTCAAGCTTTGTAAAGATAGTAGCATGCTTCAACTGGTCCAATAATTCATCAATCCTCGGTAGAGGATACCAATTTTTGATGATAATTTTGTTGAGTGCCCGATAGTCTATGCACATGTGCCAAGTACCATCCTTCTTTGGGACCATGACCATCGGAGATCCGCATGGAAAAGAACTTGGTTGTATGACACCATTCTCGATCAACTCAACTACTTGGCATCAGATTTCTTCATTTTTCATCATCGAATTTCGATACATGCTTAGGTTGGAGAGCGGTGCATCAGATACTAGGTGAATCTCGTGCTCAACTGCCCGTCGGGGCGGAAGTCCCGGATTCTCCTCAAATAAGGGCTGATATTTGTTGATGAGGGCTAGCAAGTCACTGTCCATCCCTTTCTCGACCACAACAAGGGTCCATATGTGACTCTCCTCAATCGGTCGGATAAGCATGAGAAAGAAGGGCTGCCTCGAATTGACCATCCTCTTTGCTTGTGCGATTGATACCATATCAACTCGTTCTTGTGCTTCATTACTTATGATGAGGTACTTCTTTCCAATTGGTGAGTTGGTACCGGTGTGAGCGACGATGGTAAATAGCATCTCGCTCCTACAAGTACGGACTCCCAAAAATAAGTTGACATACATCTAATGGCACAACTTCACAAAGGACCTCATCAATAAATTGACTGATAATCACAAAACGCACCTTGCATTGTTGATCAATTTTGAGCTTTACATCCTTATTGATTCATCCAAGAGGATAAGGATGAGGGTGAAGTGTTGTCTCCAATCCGAGTTTTTGCATAAGGCTCATGGAAATAAGATTTTTTTGGCTCCCAATGTCAATAAGGGCATCCACGATGTCTTGCTTCATTTGAATCTTCAAGATGAACAATGCCTCTTGATTTTGGATGAATAATTTCAGACCCGTACCTATCACCTTCGGCTTAGCCATCAATGATAGACTTGGGTCCACCACCTTGATCGGGGGAAGAGGTGTGGCATTGTCCTCCATTACTACGCCGGTGGTTCACTTGCCAACGTCATCCTTATGCCACTTTTTGAGAAAAAGACCGGGGTGAACCTTCCAGCACTTGTCTTGAGTATGGCCAGAGATCTTACAATGATCGCAATACTTTTTGTTGTCATTTTTGGAGGAGATAGAAGGTCTGGATTCTCCTCCCAATGCCTTCTTCTTCATCTTCTTAGATTTTCAAGAATTCTTATTTTCTTTTGTGGACTTGTCGCCTCGGGACCTCTTTTTTCTTTTTATGGCCATCATCATATTGCTAGCACCTGAAATATCGGTGATTTTGAACAGGATCAATTCGGCGTTGATTGAGTAGTGAAGGTCGGCCATATATTTGGTAAGAGAGTACCTATCTTCAAGGGTGACACCAAGGGCCATGGCATGTCGCCAAAACTCCATAGTATACTCTTATACCGTTTGGTCCTTTATTTCGAAGATGGTGTCACTTCTTCCATCATTCTTTCATGTAATCCATCAGATAAAATTCTTATCGAATAAGATGCTTGAAGAGCGTCCATGTCATCTCTTCAAGGCTATAAATCTTCAAGCAGCTATTCCACCAAATAAGAGCATGGTGAGACAACTTTAATCGTACAAACTATACCTTTTCTTCGGTGGAATAGTCGTAGAGGTCGAAGTAGGTCTCTACTTGGTAGATCCATGCATCTAGCTTTTCGACATTGATTGAGCCATTAAAAGTTGGGATCTCAATCTTTGCTTCAACTCAAAAAGGCCGAGAGATCTCCTCCATCTTTTTTTCTTTTCCATGGTCAGAAATATCTTATCGGGTAATAGAGGCTGAATCATCCTATTCTTTTGACATTGCTTTTGCTTGGGAAGTGATCCACTCTAGGATCGTCTCCATCTTGTGGGTTAAGGATGAGACTTGGGCAGCCGAATTTCCTATGAAAGAAGGCGGATCTGTCATAGATGCAGTCTCATCGATGGCATCCTGAATCGCTTGATCATTCTCTGACTCGTACTGTATTTCGTCGATGGATCGTTAACTCCTTATCTTCACCATCCATGAATGGGATCTATGCTCTGATACCACTTGATCTATCGTTGGTCGGAGGGTACCCCAAGGCCCAACGAGGAAGATTTCGTATAGAAAAGATATTATGAGAAAAGAATGGAGTATTCTATCTTTCATTCATCTTTTGGCATCTCTTTTATAGAATAAGAGAGCCATTCATTACAACCTATATATTTTATTTTGGAAAAATAAATTAATCTTATATCCTTTATTTTAGAAAATCAAATTAAGAAATAGTTGTTGGAGCCTTTCCTCTCTTGTACACTTATCAAACAAGAGAAATAATATATTAAAAAAGCACATACTAAACAGAAAGATAATATGCTGAAAAAGTACATACTAAAATAGATGACACCAATAATTTTCAAACAAGAAGATACGAAATATTGATCCGAGATTTTCCTGGATCAACCAACTTCCTTTGCACCCATTGCAAGATCTAATTGCAAGATCTAATTTGAGGTCTTAGATTGCAACCTTGTTCTTATCCTCAACATTGCTAATCTCACACCCAAGCCCAACAGCTTCCTTCCCCACCCACTAACCTTGATTGAGTGGTTCTTCAAATCATTATTCATCAATTGGAGGGCCCTGATCTAGTTCACCAAGATCGGCCCAGCTGATCCAATGGTGCCGATGTACTTATGAGGAACAATGAGGAAGAGCAAGAGGGTGGTGAGCTCACATGGAATCTAGTGGTAATGGTGAGTGTTCTATGGCATTTGTGGAGGAGGAGGAGGTGTATGTGTGCATGGTGCCATTATTTTACATGTTCAGGTTCTCAATGTTCATTTGTGAGATGGTGGAGGTGGGCTCTGGTGGTTGCACTGATGTACTTCTTAGGATCGAGATGTGGGTGGCACTCAGGAGGCGAAGGAGCTGAGATGCTGGCCCTTAGAAGGAGTGCCTAGGGTTTCGAGAGAGAGTGCTCCACTTAGTTTATTTCTCTTTTTTTTTTCCTCTTAAGTTGAGGTGGTTTCATTTGTCCACCTGGTGGGATGCTACAACCAAATTGATAGACTAGGTCTAGAGGAAGGGGGGAGTTGGGGTGGCAACTTTAGCCAATTTGTTAGGTACTTGACTTTATCTGCCTCAAATGAAATGGATTTTATCGGATCCGATTGGAACCTGGAGGAGGTATAGGTTCTAAAAAAATATCCAAAAGTGCGTTTAGATTAAATATGGATAATAGTATGCCCCGACCCAAATCCAATCCGAGATAATCTTAATAGATATCTCTCATTCAAAATTATGATGATTTTGTATTATTTATGTGTACCCAATTCGGTCAATTCTTTTTATATATCCGATCCAATTCGATCCGCATTTCTACTTAACCCAACCTAACTTGATCCGATGTAGATACAGGGTAGATATGAGTATAGAATTTTTACTTATAGGGTAGATATGGGTATGAGTCCATCTAACCCATACTCGATCCATTGCCATCCCTAAAAGAGAGAGAAAAAATGGCTCATGATCCTGATATAATTTATTACATGAAAAGCCATAGTGTGTATGTGTCTAGGGAGAGCATCTATTCTAAGTTATACGATGATTCAATAGCCCATGAGGTATCAAACTAACCAATTGCAAAATAATAGAATAATCTATAAAATAAAAGGTGCAGAAGTGAGACTCTAGTAGCAATTATTAATTAAAATTGTTCCCATAAAATTTAATATGTATGGTCTTTGTTGGTTGTGTTCTAACCGTAGACTTCTAATTAACCAGGTTATTTTTCTTTCACGCCCCAAAAACTTGAGCAGTAGTCCAGGATCATCAAGAGCAAAGACCAAAAAATGAACATCTAAAGGAAGTTTAGTTCCTTAGGTATGTTGATTAAACCTCCTAAGTGATGCATCAAATCGAAATCCAAGTTTTAGAATCAAAACCAACTTCAGTTGGATCTCAATTGAACTAAGTTCTAACTTGATTAGTGAACTAAGGCTTGCACTATTATTTGCATACCTATGCTCGGCAATTAGAGGTTTTAAGTTCCAGATTTTACGTTTGCTTCTTTGGTGGTCTTTTTACAAAAAATTGGATCTTGATAATCATAATGTGCGTGGGTCTCCCCTCTCTAGTTTCAAAATGTACAAACTTCATCTGACCCATTTAATGCTACTTTTTGGCATCTGCCAGAAAAATTTAGAGAATAAAAAAAACACATCCTATCCATAGAAGCTGGTCAATATGAAGCTTCCAACCTGATTATATCTTATAAACGAAACCATATAATGATACAATACATCATGCATACGATCCATCATATAATATATATACTATCCATTGCATAACGAACAATACATGAATGCAGACTGCACGATATACAACAATCTATCAAATGATGAATAGCGCACAGGATGCATCTTACTATGCGATACATTATGAGTACTATTGATGATTGCACTTAATAGACAAGCATTAGATACTTTAAATGACATCTCCCTAGCTTTTAAAAATGATTTCTTCTTCTAGATAAATATTAGATGAAAAGTATTTTAGTAAAAGCTGTGGTAGGTGTACTCCATGACATAAGATTAATCTTACTTTCATCGGAGTTTGGGGGATTAAGTATTGGAAGAGTCTATAAAGAGCGAAAAATTTAGTCTACAATAAAAAATATAGATTAAGCTAATGAAAAAATACCATAGTATTTTGAGATGATTAAACAGGTGCGTTGAGGTATCTTGTTTGTATGTGTGTAACCAGTTGGACCAAATCATGTGCATGGCAGATCCAAAATGGTCATGCGGACATGCGCCATTACGACATTTTACTTGAGACTACATTAACATCTCCCTCCCATCCTTCTAAGGGTGTCAATGCGCTAGATTGTTTCAATCAGCCTGAAGACTTTACGTGAAAATTCCAAGCTTGAACTTAGAAGCTAGTACCATAGGATGGGTTTAAGAATTTCTTGTATAACAATGATCATCTCTTAAGACGGCACTAGGCTTGATGTTAGCCCAACCAGGGCTGGTAACACCAATTAGACGTGTTCGCAGGCCACCTGCCCGGCTGGCCTAAAAAATAAATCCATTTATCAACCGGATCTTGCTCAAGCTGGAGTTTCAAGCTTAGCGTGGCCCATAATTTTTTAATGCTAGGTTTTTATGATTAAATCTTTGAATTTGTTGATATCTAAACTTAGTGAGGATCTAGAATCTAAAAGTGCCTTATTTTAGTTCCGAAAAATTGAAATTTCCATTTGCAATATTTATTTATTCATATATAGCATTTTTAAGCATTTTAAGTATTTTTAAGAATTAAAAGAAATTGTTACGGAGCTTGAGGCTTGGCCCAATGTTTGAGTAATGGTGGGGCTTGGTCCAAGAGAGTAGGCCCAAAGAAAGAGCTGGCCAAATCTAGGCAAAAGTGAATTATGCTAATATTTGGCAAAGCAGAAAATTTTTTCTGCACCATGGGCAGTGTAGCTGTGCAGACACCACCCACGGTGATTAGTTTTCATGTAAGATTGGAGTGTAGTACTCAAAAAATTTTTTTACGGTATCCGTGGAGCTACACCGTCTGCGGTGCAGAAAGTTTTTCTTTTGGCAAAACTTAGCCCAAGCCTAGACTTGCCCGCCCATAAAGAGGTCTAGCCTCAATATTAAGCTGTGCTAGGGCATGCTATGCTAGGCTTTGACCCATTGATATCACTATATTGCTACATTTTTTTGACCAAGTTGGATTTTTTTGTTTTTTTTTGGTAAGAAAAAACAAGGGGAGAGATGGGGATCTAATCTCACTTTGCATAGCAACTCTCGACCATTAAAATCTCTTCCCATCAAAAAATATTCCATGTGGGCGCTATCATGCACCTTTCCCATCTGAAAATAAGTATGTCATCCTGGTGCATCCCAAATTGGATGCTAAATGGACTAGATGCTGCTTCCGTGGACGTCCATGCATTTTGAACCCAAATCACCTCCGTCAAAATGAAGGCCCGATCTATCTGGCGTTCAAGTTGGATGTTTCGCCCTAATTGAATCTCCTTGTGATGCACTGATGCAATCATGTCTTAACCCTACTGGATAAATCACAGAGGGGGAGGCATGTCAAGTCAAATAAAACAATCTCATGAGACGACCTATTAGGATTTTTGTCACTAAAATTTATATTTTTTTATGCACTAATTACCAAGGAAGTAAAGGCAAAATTTCAGCAAGGGTGAAAGATTATCTCTGTACCTGGGACGTGAGTTAATAAATACCAAGCCTCCATCGCGCAATAGATACGTAGTTTTTTATGCACCAATCCTTTAAAGAGTAATATGTTGATTGAACCTAGCCCATTCTTTTGCGGATAAAATATTTATTTAAAAAATTATTTTTTTAAATAAATATTTTTTAAATAATATTTAAATAAAAAATAATTTATTTATATTTTTTATATATAAATAAATTATTTTAAAATTTATTATTCATATTTTTTTATATTATTATTATTTTTAAATAAGTTATTTAAATTTATTCATATCTTTTGTAATATTTTTCATACTTTTTAGATTTAAAAAAAAGTAGATGATTGAGATATTGAGTATTAAATGATGAAAATATTGAAAATAAGGATGAAATATTTTAAATATAAAATTAAATATCTATTTTAGTGGCTCGTAGAAAAATAATTTAATTATTTTAGAAAGATAAAATTTTCTTTGATAAATGCTATCAATAAGAAAATAATTTTTTTATCTTAAAAATAATAAAAATATAAATAAATTAATTAATAAAAAAAATAAATTAATTTTTTTATAATATTTATTTATAAAAAAAATAAGTATTTAATGCGATTATCATGCAGCCGTAAGAGATCCATGTATGCCCCTTGCAACTAATTGAAGACCAAAAGGCATTGGTTTTTGGTTCAAATATAGCTTATTTCCGTTTCACTATCTCAAAAAAAAAAAAAAAAACATTATAGCGTAAGACGCATTTCTGTTCATGTAATATATTATACGCCAGGAGCAGGAAAGTTTCTTGTCGGTTGCCGATTTCCTCGTGACAAGGTGTATACAAACGTCCCTCTCATCTGAAGAGATTTCTTGAAAGTTCAAGGAGTGAGAGTAGGAGCCATGAGTTCCCCAGCTCAACCTCTCCACCTTGTCTTCCTCCCATTCCTGGCCCGCAGCCACATGATTCCGGTGCTGGAGACCGCCCGCATCGCCGCCGAGCGAGGGGTCAAGGCCACCATCGTCACCACCTTGGCCAACGCCCACCTCGTCCAACCTACCGTCGACCGCGCCAACTCCTCCATCTCCCCCTCCCAGCCCCTTATGGAACTCCGTATTATACCCTTCCCCGCCTCAGAGTTCGGCCTCCCGGAGGGCTGCGAGAACCTCTCCGTCCTACCCGTCTCCCTCGCCGCCAACTTCTTCAATGCCGTCAACGCCCTCCGTGCGCCCCTCGACGCCCTATTCCGCGACCTCCGCCCCCTCGATGCCCTCACTCTGACGCGCTTCTCCACTGGACCACCGACCTAGCCGCCAACCACGGCGTCCCCCGTATCATCTTCCAGACCAGCGGTCTCTTCCCGGTCTGCGCCGCCAACGACCTCCACCTCCACCGCCCTCACAAGTCCATCTCCTCCCCCTCCGAGACCTTCTCCATCCCAGGATTCCCCCATCCCATCAAGCTCACCCGTGCCATGCTCCCGGAGGTCTTCGACTTCCCATTCATTCTCGACCTCCTCCGCGAGGCCGAGCTCTCCAGCTACGGCGCCATCGTCAACACCTTCTACGCCCTCGAGCCCGACTACGCCGACCACTACAACAAGCTGGGTCCAAGGAAGGTATTCCTCGTCGGCCCGGTCAACCTCGCCGGAGCCCAGCCAACGACTGACAAGAAAGATGACAACCCCGGCCTTGGCCGCGACGCCACGCTGAGGTGCCTGGACGGGAAGGAGGACCATTCAGTAGCGTATGTGTCCTTCGGAACGACGTGCCGGTTCAGCGACGAGCAGCTCCGGGAGCTGGCACTGGGGCTCGAGGCAGGCGGCCACCCGTTCGTGTGGGCGCTGAGGGCGGAGGGAGAGGCGTGGATGCCGGAGGGGTACGAAAAGAGGGTCGCCGGCCGGGGGCTGGTGGTGCGGGAGTGGGTTCCGCAGCCGGAGATCCTGGCCCACCGGGCGGTGGGGGGTTTCGTGGTGCACTGCGGGTGGAGCTCAATGATGGAGGGGATTTGCGCCGGGGTGGCCATGGCGACGTGGCCCCTCCACTCGGAGCAGTTCGTGAACGAGAGGTTCGTGGTGGACGTGCTCCGTATCGGGTGGCCCGTGTGGGAGGGATTCAAGAGCGTGGCGGACAGGGAGAAGGTGGTGGTGCCGGCAGCAGCGGTGGCAAGAGCGGTGGCGCGGCTGATGGGTGGTGGAGACGAGATGGCAGCCATGAGAGGAAGAGTACGAAAGCTGGCGGAGATGGGGCGGCGGGCGGTGGCGGAGGGCGGGTCGTCCTACGAGGACATGAGCCGCCTCATCAAGGAGCTGATGGCGAGACGAGATGAGAATGGAAAGTCCGAGTGATAATGGCCGCTTGCTGGTGGCTTCGTGAGTACGTTTGAGTGCGGTTATCGCGGAATAATTTCGCTGGATTGTTAAGACTCTTTTTTCATTTTATCGTAGCAGTTGGTTTTCTTTGGCTTGCGAAGTGCGTCTGCAATGTATTTCATATTGTTGCATCCGCTGCAATGCGACTGTCTCCCCTCGATTGATTGCTCGACGTTACGGAAATTAAGGTTACATTTGATACATTACCAGAAAATAATAATTTAAATTATCTAATAATATAAATTATCTATAATCTAGATAATGATTAATAATATTAATTTCTATATTTAGTATATATAGATAATATTACTATAAAATTATTAAAAAATATTTGATTGATATATTTAGTATGATCATTAAAAAAAAAAAGAAAAAAAAAATCAATGGTCCACTTACAAAGAACCCAACCCTTTCCACATTAGGCACTAATCTATCTTTAACACTGATAATATAACATCAAATTTTTAAAATAATTTTTAAATTAAATTTTATTAAAATAACACTTAACATGCATAAAATAAAGTATAATAGTAAAATTATTATATAAAATTATATTCTAATATATATTATATTATAATATATAATAAAATATAAATAATATTAATATTATATATATACATAACATAATATATTATATTAACAATATTATATTTAATATATAAATATATATTATATATTATATATAATATATATTCTAACATATATTATAAATTAAAATATATTATACTACATTATTTATAATATCATAAAAATATTATATAAACCTTATATATTACATATTATTATAATACATTATTATTAAATAATAATATCCATAATAATATATGAATTATAATATTATTTTTAATAATACTCAATACAATATAATATTTTATTTATTAATGACGACATATAAGTATACTTATTATTATAATATCATATAATATTATATAATTTACATTATATTAATATATTATTATTAAATATAATCTTTTACGTATATATATAATATATAATTATTTTAAAAATATATATTAATACAACATATATTTATTATTATACATATTACTATATTTATAATAATACTATATTATATATGATAGATACTATTTATTATTTATTTATATTATAGTAATAATAATAATATATTATTAAATTATAATATTATATAAGTAAATATATATAAAGTAATATAATATAATATAATAATATTTTATTTAATATATATTACTTATATTATATAGAATTTATTATATAATTCCACAAGCTACTGATAATATATTAATCTAATCTATATTATATCTATATAATATTATCACACTCTAAATATATTATGCCTCACCATGAGTTTTATGTAATAATATTTATATTAAATATTCTTAAATAATTTTACTAATTATTATCTCTATCATATTATTAATAATCATAATATATATAATAAAATATTTTATTATAATATTTTATATAATATATATAATATCAAATTATTCATTATGAATGAGAATATTTTACTAAATTTGTTATTATGGGGTCAGATTACCAAATAATTTTGATAATCTAGCGTAGCCACATCCATCTAATTGGTTACACCAATTTCTTATACCGAGCACTATCTGATTATCTAGCAATCACCACTCCCCATTCTACACTTATAAATAAGATTACTAATTGATAATTTGATTGGGAACTCTACTTTTTAAATTACTAGCAGGTTATAATAGATACTGCTATCAAATCCCACCACTCCGCCAGATTATATTTGATAGCCAGCCATCTAAATAAATTATTAATAATTAAAGCTTCCATCGCCATTTCATGGGTTTAATATCATCTTTAGTTGTAAATCCCCACCACGATGCTCATGTAAATCTAATATCTCTCATATATGATACCCTGGCATCACCAGCCTAGCCCACGCGCAGGATCCGCTGTTCAATTATCAAATATTTATAATCTTGATAATAATACTTCAGATAAAATATCTTCATAAAAAATAATATATATAATCAAATCCATATATAATAATATATATCTATTATATATATATATATATAATATATATATAACTATCAATATAATAAGTATTAATAATAAATAATAATTTTTAAATAATAATATAATAAAATATAAATAATAAATAATATAATAATATATAATATATATTTATATATTATAAATATAATATATATTATTTATAATATATACTATACTTAATGTATATCATAATATAATATAATTAATATTATTTAATAATAATTATATAATATGATATAATATAATATGTTATATGTTAATATATCTTATAGCAAAATATTACATTATCATAAATTATTATCATATTATTATCTTAATAAATAAGATATTATGATAAAATTATGATATTATGAATATAATAATATATGTACATGATAATAACATATTATAATGTATTGATAATATATAATATAATATAATTATGGTATTATAAAATATATATAATATCCATTATAAATACTAAATACATTAATAATAATATAATATTATAAAAAATATATATTATAAATAAAATATATAAATGTTTATATTTACACTTATAAATATCATCTAATGTTAATTATAATAATATTAAACAAATATATATATATTAAATTATAATATAATATAACTTATAATTATAATAAGTCAAATACAATCATATTATTATAATAATATGTTATTTATAATATTATATGTAATAGTTGTAATAATATTTTAATAATATAATAATATTACTCAGTATGAACCTCCCAGATTAATGTTATATCAAGACTGATAATAATATGATTTAATAATATATATTATAAATATAAATATAATATAAGATAATTATATATATATATTAATAATAATAGATAACTATTACATTTGATTATAAATATAAATATAATATTATATTTTTAATATAATATAAGTAAATATTATATTTTAATCATAATATAGTGTATAATAATAGTAAATAATTTAATAACATAATAATATATGATCATATATCTAAGAAATATTGTAGTACATAATAATAATATAATATAATTCTATAGTATATAAAAATGAAAAAATAAAATAATATAGTATATAATGTATATTATATTCAATAATATTTATATATATGTTATAATATTATTATATTAACTATAATATTAAATATATAATAATAAATATAATAAATAATATAATTGCGAAAATATTCGTATAAAATATTCAAAAATATAGTGATTTATTATATATATATATATAATTATTAATAATATTATAGTTAGAATATATTAATGAATCAATATGATATATAAATTAAAAATATAATATAATAATAATAATATATTATTAATATTAAATATAAAAATATTGTCTAGAATTATAAATCTATTAATTATAATAATTTATAATATAATTATTTATAGATATCATTAATTTTATGCATTGGATTGATTTTGATAAATTTAGAATAAGAATATGTTTTAAAATTTGACATTATACCAACTATGTTAATTTGATTGTCATACCAAATATATCAATCAAGATTTTTAGTGATTTTACTGTAATATTATCTATGTGTACCAAACATAGTAATCAATATTATTGGCAATCTATCCAGATTATGGATAATCTAGATTATCAGATAATCTTGATTACTACTACCTGGTAATGCATTAAACATAACCTAAGAATAAACCCAGAGAGAAATAATCGTACAAGATACAAAATGTTTAAGTAGCGCTTGGATATCCAAATTTATTCCTAAAATAGGGATATGAATTTCCTGGATAGTTATTCACTCTTACTATTTCATATTTCCATTTGGTTGGAAATCTAGTATTCCACTTGTATTCCAGTGCAATTAATACAGTATTATTCCATTCACTATTTGGTTGATATGGGAATAAGCCTTTATTCCATAAGAAATAAAGGATAATTTTTTTGAAAAACCCAAAAATGCCCTTGGCTAATTTTAGTATAGAGTTGGTTTTTTGGCTAAGTATTGTGAGAAGCATATATATGGTTGGATCATCACCATTACCAATTCTTGATGCATCAAGCATGTGAAAAAGGTCGGTGAATCTTATGACATTTGCTAAATAAAATTAAATATCTACAATTGGTAAGAGTAAAGAATGAGATAGCAAATAAGAATATAAATTTTAAATTGAATCCAAAATAATATGCAGTAGTATATGCTAACTTACCATAGTTGAAATTTTGAACTCTAACGACCAATCATATCACCAATTTCCTTTTTTAAAAAGAGTTGATCTTTTATAGCAATGCTAAAATATATCATCTTTTTTTCTAATCCTCCTCTTGATTCCAACAAATGATGGTTTTTCAATCAGAAAAATGGAGTATTAGCAACGATATTTTTGCCATCACTAATAATGAATATTAACAATGAAATTAGCTATTGCTAATAATGAATATTAACAATGATTTTAACGATCGAAGTTTAGCCATTGTTAATAGTTATTAGCGATGATAGTGACGACGATTTTGCTGTCACTATAGGTATTAATAATAATATTAGCGACAACAGTTAGCCATTATTAATACTAAATAATTTTATTTTTTTAATTATATTTTATTATTATTAGTGATAGCAGATAATTATTAACGATGATATTTTTTTATCGCTAATAAAAAGTAATTTTATTTTTTTAAAAATTTGATTGTAGGATTATTAGAGATGAAATTATGTTATTAATGATAAAAAAGTCATTGCTAATATCAATAATTTTAAAAAATATTTTTTAAAATTATTTAGATAATTTTTTAAATTATTAGCAATGATAAATTGAGCCATCACTAATAGCCATCGATAATTAATTAATTTAATTATAATTATAATTAATTTTTTTAAAAAAATTAAATTTATTAACGATGGCATTTTCATCGCTAATACGTATTAGCAATGGCAAAAATTCTATCACTAAATATCGTTGCTAATTTTAATTTTTTTAATTTTTTTGAATATGATATAATTTTAAAATTTAAAGTTCATCTTCATCAGTCATTATCTAAATAATTATCATTAGAGTATCGTCATAAAAGACTGCCTCAATCTGATAGTCCTAGCTATATGTCGATCAATAAAATTTAATTTCGATGGCCATAAATAATTGCTTGATGATCTAATAGATAGATACCACTAATGAATTCAAAAATTTGGAATGATGATCTATGTGATATTTATAGTATACTATCAAAATTTTATTTTAATCAGACATCATTATCATGATCAATTTAGTATAGAATGATTTGGATCATTAAATAAAAAATAAATGATCAAAAGGCCAAATGACGTTCAATTATAAGATAATTTTTTAGATAAATAATCTTTGCTACTACTTTGATCATTTATACGATAGTAATCATAAAATTTTAAACTATGCTTAAATGAATGATCCAAAACTATATAATTCTTAATACTTATTCTTGAAGTCCTTAAGTAATTATATTTGTTCTTTTATAAGATCTGCTTAACGTGGATGGTTCATATATATATATGGTTTGAATTTTAGGATCACCACCATATCAATGATTAAAATAATAGCAAAGATCATTTATCTAAAAAATTATCTTAATCAAACGCTATTTGGCCTTTTGATCATTCATTTTTTATTTAATGGCCAAAATCATCATATGCTAAATTGACCATAATAGTGATGTTCGATTGAAGTAAAATTTTGATCGTATGCTAAAAATATCATCGAGATCATTGTTATAAATTTTTGAATCCATCGGTGGTCTTTATCTATTAGATCATCAAGCGGTCATTCATGATCATCAAAATCAAATTTTATTGATCGACGTAGCTAGGGTTATCAGATTGAGGTGATCTTTTGTGATGATATTCTAACAATAATTATTTAGATAATGAATGGTGAAGATGGATTTTAAATTTTAAAATTATATCATATTCAAAAAAAATTTAAAAAGTATTAATGATGAATTTTTTTACCAACGACATTAACAACGACAAGTTTACCGTCGCTGATAAAAGTTATGAAAAAAATTTTCTTTGATAAAAGTATAAGCAATGAATTTTTATTTTTAGCGATGGAGTTCCATCGCTAATGCTTTTATCGATGGCATTAGCGATGACAAGTTTGCCATCGCTAATAGTTTGCAACCTTAAAATCATCGTGAGGAAAAAAATTTTTACTTGCCCGCACTCATCCTCTCTCATTCCCGCCCTTCTTCCTTCTTTCACTAATGCCTAAACCCCCTCACCCCCCACCCCTCCTCTCCTCCCTCCCTACCCCATCCCTCCAGCATCCCATGGCCACTCTAACCCCGCCGGCCCCATCCCCGTGCCGGCCTGACCCCTCGACCTCGAGCTTATATCAATCCATGCTCGCGGTTGCCCCATCCCTACCAGCCCTGATGGCATTAGCCTAACTCTGCAGCTGCACCTCGACCTCGTCGGCCTCGACGTCCCTGACCAGACCTCGTGGCCACCCCAAATTTGTTGGCCATGATGCCATCGGCCCAACCCCATAGCCCCGAGCCCGCATCCCTCCATGCCCACATCCGCCCTTACCCCATCAAACCCAACATCGCCGGCTCGACCCCACGGCCCTTGCCTCACCACCCCTAGCCTGCCGACCTGACATTACGATCTCGACCTACGTGCCTTCCCATGGTCTAGTCCCTATTCTTTCATTTTCGTGGCTGCATCCTTGAGCCACGGCCCCCAGCCTGCGGCCCCACCCTATCGGCCTAATCCCATGGCCTCGACCCACACCTTCTTCCCACGGCCTCATCCCCGCTTCTTCATTTCCGCTGCTGCATCCCTGAGCCATGGCCCGGCCCTGCTCCACTATTGTGAACCTGTGGCTCCGATCCTGCGTCTCTTATGAAAGTAAAAAAAAATTGAATTCATTTTTCTTTCCTTATCAATAGAATCGCCACTCTTATCTTATTATATTGGAAAATGGTGCTTAGTCTATATGTCTCTGGACATTTGTGATCCTCATTGCATATGCTTTTTCTTAAGTTTGGATGGTTATCACCTTATCTTTAGAATGAATTTTATAGCACCTACTTTGGCTATATTCCTACATGATGTTAAAATAGATGGGATCTACATTTCAATATACTATTCTCGTATACTTTGGAATATCGATGGATATTATACTTGTCTTTCAGATGATGTTTTTTAAGTCAATATTTCTTATGGAAGCTAGTTTTTCCCTCACTACTGGTTTTACTTCATCCTAAATGATGTATCAAAGGAATTGAATACTAATGGGATGTGCCTTACTTTTTTCTATTATTATGCTTTTCAATGCCCTTATTGTTGCTCTTATTTTATTCCAAATGAAGTATCTAAAGAAGAAAGTACTAATAGAATTGGGCTCAACTTGTACTATCTTCACATACCTTAGGCTTGCGACTGTTATTTTTTCAATATTCCTAATGATAATCTCAACTATATTTAGTTGATAGAAAAGATTTTTTTTTGTTGAATTACAGTTATGCTTATGCCACTATCAATACATCTACAATTATAATGGAAGCAAGACCACCTTCTTACATTATTCTATTTTAGCACCTTTGTGCCATTTCTTGTGCCAATCTCATTTTTGGGAATTACGAACTACTATGCTTGTAAAGCCTATTCATCTATTAAGATGGCATTATGTAGACCTTAGTGAAGGAGATCACTTTCTTCTTAATAATTGTTTATCATTAGCAATGGCCTACATATCTTACCTCAGAGGTGATGAATTAGGTTTGGCTGTAAGAAAAACCAAGATGAATATAAGTCTTAGATTATCCTTATTGTCATCTTGCTTGCAGCTTATTCAGCATAGTCTTGGCATACAGATCTCTACCAATTGAAGCTTTTGTCTCTTCAGATACCAGTGATTATGCTGCAATTCAGTGCTAGGTTCTTGTTGCTTTTTGTATACTTATATGGATAGAACTATATAAAGGTTATTGTCTTGATTTGCTTTTAATTATATATTTATTTACTGTAACAACTTTATTTTTCTTTACTAGTTTCAAGATGCTGGGATATCCGGCTTTCATCCATGTATGTTTTAATTATGTAGTGAATTATATGGAGTAATGTCGTTGCAGCTACTATCCAAGATCCATCCTTGATTTAAGGGATGGCTCAGGAGGATGAGGATGACGTTTTCGACTTGATTTTTTTTTCGGCTCCTCATATTATAGTTGATAGCCCATGTGGAGGAGTTCTGGTAAGAAATCTATACTAAAAGTCTTTACTATGAACTATAAAAACTTTAATTATGTAAAATTTTTTTACTTATATGTATGCTCTGATTTGCTTGAGTAAAAAAAAAGAGAATCAATTTAATTATATTATTTACTTATTATAGAGAAATAGAACATACGTGTAGTAATTTAATTTATTCATAACAACTGGATCATCCATCAAGCCACCTTGATAGTTGTTTTCATTTTAGGGAGGCTGAGATATTCACATACTAGTTTAGGATGACTGGTGATTATTTAGATTCTAGATCGTGATAGATCATGATAAAAATTTTAAACTATATTTATTAAATTATTATAGGATCTTATATGTATATAGAACTAATGTATGTTTTAATTATGTAGTGAATTATATGGATAAATATTATTATGTATGTCGTTGCACGATACGGCGATAAAATATTTAGATCCATTCACTGAGTCCATCCTTGATCTTAAGGGATGGCTCAAGATCACTGGAGGGGTGAGTAGGAGCCGGGTCATAGAAATCTAATATAAACTCTCTTAATTTAAAGATTCAACCATAGTTTCGATCCTTCAGTGGCTCGATCATCTTCGGCATCCTCATAGGTCTCGATATCCTAAATTTAAAGCGATGCCCATGTGGAGGAGTTCAAGCAGAGGCTTCTAAGCTGGCAACCTCAGAGCATTCGGGATGTTGTTTGTAATGTGGTCATGAAGGCTTAGAAAGGGTTCAGGATCCATGGCTATGCGATCAACTAGGCTCGTTATCCCAGCCATCGGTCTTTATCTATTAGATCATCAAGCGGTCATTTCATGATCATTAAAATCAAATTTGATTGATCGACGTAGCTAGGGTTATCAGATTGAGGTGATTTTTTGATGATATTCTAATGATAATTATTTAGATAATGAATGGTGAAGATGGACTTTAAATTTTAAAATTATATCATATTTAGAAAAAAATTTAAAAAATATTAATGATGAATTTTTTTACCAACGACATTAACAACAACAAGTTTACCGTCGTTGATAAAAGTTATGAAAAAAATTTTCTTTGATAAAAGTATAAGCAATGAATTTTTATTTTTAGCGATGGAGTTCCATCGCTAATGCTTTTATCGATGGCATTAGCGATGACAAGTTTGCCATCGCTAATAGTTTGCAACCTTAAAATCATCGTGAGGAAAAAAAAAATTTTACTTGCCCGCACTCATCCTCTCTCATTCCCGCCCTTCTTCCTTCTTTCACTAATGCCTAAACCCCCTCACCCCCCACCCCTCCTCTCCTCCCTCCCTACCCCATCCCTCCAGCATCCCATGGCCACTCTAACCCCGCCGGCCCCATCCCCGTGCCGGCCTGACCCCTCGACCTCGAGCTTATATCAATCCATGCTCGCGGTTGCCCCATCCCTACCAGCCCTGATGGCATTAGCCTAACTCTGCAGCTGCACCTCG
The DNA here is from genome assembly GCA_006176705.1 of Cocos nucifera. NCBI lineage: Eukaryota > Viridiplantae > Streptophyta > Magnoliopsida > Arecales > Arecaceae > Cocos > Cocos nucifera. Next base: position 38,809 of record QRFJ01002998.1, on the reverse strand, counting down.
ACCTCGTCGGCCTCGACGTCCCTGACCAGACCTCGTGGCCACCCCAAATTTGTTGGCCATGATGCCATCGGCCCAACCCCATAGCCCCGAGCCCGCATCCCTCCATGCCCACATCCGCCTTAACCCTTCAAACCCAACATCGCCGGCTCGACCCCACGGCCCTTGCCTCACCACCCCTAGCCTGCCGACCTGACATTACGATCTCGACCTACGTGCCTTCCCATGGTCTAGTCCCTATTCTTTCATTTTCGTGGCTGCATCCTTGAGCCACGGCCCCCAGCCTGCGGCCCCACCCTATCGGCCTAATCCCATGGCCTCGACCCACACCATCTTCCCACGGCCTCATCCCCGCTTCTTTATTTCCGCTGCTTAAGCATCCCTGAGCCATGGCCCGGCCCTACGCCCTCCACTATCGTGAACCTTGCGGCTCCGAATCTGCGGCTCCCTATGAAAGTAAAAAATTATTGGCTTCATTTTTCTTTCCTTATCAATAGAATCTCCACTCTTATCTTATTATATTGGAAAATGATGCTCAGCCTATACGTCTCTGGATATTTGTGATCCTCATTGTATATGCTTTTTCTTAAGTCTGGATGGTTATCACCTTATCTTTTGAATGAATTTTATAGCACCTACTTTGGCTATATCGTGGGAAACATGATGTTAAAACAGATAGGAATCTACATTTCAATATACTATTCTCATATACTTCAGAATATCGAATGGATATTATACTTGTCTTTCAAGATGATGTTTTCCAAGTCAATATTTCTGATGGAAGTTGGTTTTTTCCTCACTACTGGTTTTACTTCATCCCAAATGATGTATCAATGGAAATGAATACTGATGGGATGTGCCTTACTTTTTACTATTATTATGCTTTTCAATGCTCTTACTACTGTTGCTCTTATTTTATTCCAAATGAAGTATCTAAAGGAAGAAAAGTACTGAATAGAATTGGGCTCAACTTGTACTATCTTCACATACCTCAAGCTTGTAGCTGTTACTTTTTTCAATATTCCTAATGATATATCTCAACTATATTTAGTTGATAGGAAAAGATTTTTTTTTTTGCTGAATTACAGTTATGCTTATGCTACTATCAATACATCTACAATTATAATGGAAGCAAGACCACCTTCTTACATTATGCTATTTTAGCACCTTTGTGGCCATTTGTTGTGCTAGTCTCATTTTCAGAAATTATGAACTATTATACTTGTAAAGCCTATTCATTTATTGAGATGGCATTATGTGGATCTTAGTGAAGGAGATCACTTTCTTCTTAATAATTGTTTATCATTAGCAATGGCCTACATATCTTATCTTACCTTAGAGGTGATGAATTAGGTTTGGCTTGTGAGGAAAACCAAGATGAATATAAGTCTTAGATTATCCTTTATTGTCATCTTGCTAACAGCTTATTCAGCATAGTCTTGGCATATAGATCTCTACCAATTGAAGCTTTTGTCTCTTCAAATACCAGGTGATTATGCTGCAATAGTGCTAGGTTCTTGTTGCTTTTTGTATACCTATATAGATGGTTATTGTCTTCTTAATTTTATTTTTCTTTTATTTCAAGGATGCTGGGATATCCAGCTTTCATCCACCAGCTACTAAAGATGAGCAGAAGGAGGATGGAGAGATGGACGTTACCTGAATTTTTTTTATATTATAGTTGCCAATAGAATGGATAAGAAATTATACCAAAAGTCTTTACTAGAACTATAAAAACTCTTATATGTATGCTCTGATTTGCCAATTTAATTATATTATTTACTTATTATAGACATAACAACTGGATCATCCATCAAGCCACCTATAGTTGTGGGAGGCCACATACTAGTTTAGGATGACTGGTGATTATTTAGATTCTAGATCGTGATAGATCATGATAAAAATTTTAAACTATATTTATTAAATTATTATAGGATCTTATATGTATATAGAACTAATGTATGTTTTAATTATGTAGTGAATTATATGGAGTATGTCGTTGCACGATACGGCGATGATCCATTCACTGAGTCCATCCTTGATCTTAAGGGATGGCTCAAGATCACTGGAGGGGTGAGTAGGAGCCGGGTCATAGGATTCAACCATAGTTTCGATCCTTCAGTGGCTCGATCATCTTCGGCATCCTCATAGGTCTCGATATCCTAAATTTAAAGCGATGCCCATGTGGAGGAGTTCAAGCAGAGGCTTCTAAGCTGGCAACCTCAGAGCATTCGGGATGTTGTTTGTAATGTGGTCATGAAGGCTTTTCAGGATCCATGGCTATGCGATCAACTAGGCTCGTTATCCCAGCCATCATATTAGATAATTTTATTAGTAAATTTTTTTACTTATTTTAAGTTTTTATATTTAGAAGCTTCACATATTTAGGCTATGCTTGAGTCAAAAAAGAAGATCTAGGGATTAAAAATTCAGTCTAACCATCCAATTGATAGATCGAGGATATCTATAGTTCTGTATCAGAGAATAGAACATACGTGTAGGAATAATTTATTCAAGAATCGAAGGAGAGTATCAAAAAATATGCTTTCATATCGAAAGATACGTCTCTGTATTGAAATTTTTGAATAATATTTTATTTTTCTTCATTTTAGGATGCTGAATATTCAGCTCTCATTCACCAGCTGCTAAAGATGAGTCAGAGGATGAAGAGAAGAAGAATGAAGAGGACGTTTTCTGATTTTTTTTTGATTTGTATATAATTTTAATACTTATAAAATAGTATCTCAATGTAAAATTATATAATTTATATTTTTAATATAATATAATTAATTTTATATTTATGATTATGTTAAATAGTTATTTTTTTTTTAATAAATTTTAAAAAATATTATTATTTATTAGCAGTTTAAATTATCTAATTTTAATTTTTTTATAAAAATAAAAATTATTAGCAACAGCATTAGTGACGGTAGATTATCATTGCTAATAATTTTTTAAAATTTTAAAAAATAAGAAAGATATTAGCGACAATATTAGTGACAAAATTATCCTCGCTAATAGTTTTTTGAGTTTTTTTATAAAAAATTATTAGTGATGGCATTAGAGATAAAAATTTCATCACTAATAGATTTTTATCATTTTAATTAATAAAAATTAAAATTTTTAGTGATGGCAAATTTGTCGCTAATACCGTCGCTAATTAGTTATTAGCGATGGTAATAGTTGCCGTTGCTAATAATAATAATTAGCGATAAAAATTTTTTAGATTAGATTTTATGATGATATTAGCGATGATAAGATTATTAGCGATGTCATATCGACTATTAGCGATGGTGTTTAGCCATCGCTAATAGTAAAAATTCTTATAGTGTATAGAGATGAAAAATCTAGATAAATAATATTAAACTAAAATATCACTGTTAGAAAGGTCGGAGTGATCATGCTGGAGAGTGTAACAATTATACAAAATATGGGATACCATAATGAAATCTAATTCATAAACTCTCAATAATTTAAAGACATGGGAAGTCTGTGAAAATTTTTTCTTTCTCTGACCCTTCTCAACTCCCCACATCACAGGTCTTCTAGCCAACATGTCAGACCATTTATTGATAGATAAAAGATGCCAGGAATTGCTAGATTTTATAGCTCAAGCGTCACATGCAAAAACTTAATGGTCTTCATGAACACTAGTTCATATATGATGTTAAACAAATCTCAGCTTTAGAAGCACATTTTGCTATATTAGCATTATATTAACATGCCCATTCTGACCCCCATGCCCAAAAGCTGAGAATGGTGGCAAGGGCGAGACACTGAAAGAAGTCCATACGTCCAAAATCTTCTTTTCTGAAAAATCTCTCCAACTCAACAACAGCTGCCGCTAAAGAGCATGCTTTTCCCTCATCATTTTCTGGTTGAGAGTTTGCAAGTATTGCAGCAGTATAACACCTATAGCATGGCGAATCAAGTAAAAAATAATAGAAAAAAAGTTGTAGTTGAACATAAAGATGATGCACATAGTTTTGTAAGAGTCTCTACAAAATATAGCATAGAAAGGGTTGCCAATAAGTTAAATATAGCATAAAATGGGTTGGCAATAAGCCAAATCCAAAAACTTCATTATTGAAGTAAAATTTTGATCGTATGCTAAAAATATCATTGAGATCAATGTTATAAGTTTTTGAATCCATCGGTGGTCTTTATCTATCAGATCATCAAGCGGTCTTTCATGATCATTAAAATCAAATTTGATTGATCGACGTAGCTAGGGCTATCGGATCAAGATGATATTTTATGATGATATTCTAATGATAATTATTTAGATAATGAACGGTGAAGATGGACTTTAAATTTTAAAATTATATTATATTTAGAAAAAAATTTAAAAAATATTAATGATGAATTTTTTTACCAACGACATTAGCAACAACAAGTTTACCGTCGTTGATAAAAGTTATGAAAAAAATTTTCTTTGATAAAAGTATAAGCGATGAATTTTTATTTTTAGCGATGGAGTTCCATCGCTAATGCTTTTATCAACGGCATTAGCGATGACAAGTTTGTCGTCGCTAATAGTCTGCAACCTTAAAATCATCGTGAGGAAAAAAAAAATTTTACTTGCCTACACTCATCGTCTCTCATTCCCGCCCTTCTTGCTTCTTTCACCAATGCCTAAACCCCCTCACCCCCCACCCCTCCTCTCCTCCCTCCTCACCCCATCCCTCCAGCATCCCACGGCCACTCCAACCCCGTTGGCCCCATCCCCGTGCCGGCCTGACCCCTCGACCTCGAGCTTATATCAATCCATGCTCGCGCCTGCCCATCCCTACCGGCCCCGATGGCACTAGCCGAACTCTACGGCCGCACCTCGACCTCGCCGGCCTCGACGTCCCTAACCCGACCTCGTGCCCGCCCCGACTTTGCTGGCCATGACGCCATCGACCCAACCCTATAGCCTCGAGCTTGCATCCCTCCATGCCGACATCCACCTTAACCCTGTCAAACCCAACATCACCAGCTCGACCCCACGGCCCTTGCCTCACCACCCCTAGCCTGCCGACTTGACCTTGCGGTCTTGACCTATGTGCCTTCCCACGGTCTTGTCCCTGTTCTTTCATTTTCATGACTACATCCCCGAGCCGCGGCCCCGAGCCCATGGCCCCGCCCTGTCGGCCTAATCCCATGGCCCCGACCCACACCGTCTTCCCGCGGCCTCATCCCCGCTTCTTCGTTTCTGCTGCTGCATCCCTAAGCCATGGCCCGGCCCTACTCCACTGTCGTGAACCTGCGGCTCCGATCCTGCATCTCTTATGAAAGTAAAAAAAATTTGACTTCATTTTTTCCCCTTATCAATAGAATCTCCACTCTTATCTTATTATATTGGAAAATGGTGCTCAGTCTATATGTCTCTAGACATTTGTGATCCTCATTGCATATGCTTTTTCTTAAGTTTGGATGGTTATCACCTTATCTTTAGAATGAATTTTATAGCACCTACTTTGGCTATATTCCTACATGATGTTAAAATAGATGGGATCTACATTTCAATATACTATTCTCGTATGCTTTGGAATATCGATGGATATTATACTTATCTTTCAGATGATGTTTTTCAAGTCAATATTTCTGATGGAAGATAGTTTTTCCCTCACTACTGGTTTTACTTCATCCTAAATGATGTATCAATGGAAATGAATACTAATGGGATGTGCATTACTTTTTTCTATTATTATGCTTTTCAATGCCCTTACTGTTGCTCTTATTTTATTCCAAATGAAGTATCTAAAGAAGAAAGTACTAATAGAATTGGGCTCAACTTGTACTATCTTTACATACCTTAGGCTTGCAACTATTATTTTTTCAATATTCCTAATGATAATCTCAACTATATTTAGTTGATAGAAAAGATTTTTTTTTTTTGTTGAATTACAGTTATGCTTATGCCACTATCAATACATCTACAATTATAATGGAAGCAAGACCACCTTCTTACATTATGCTATTTTAGCACCTTTGTGCCATTTCTTGTGCCAATCTCATTTTTAGGAATTATGAACTTGTAAAGCCTATTCATCTATTGAGATGGCATTATGTGGACCTTAGTGAAGGAGATCACTTTCTTCTTAATAATTGTTTATCATTAGCAATAGCCTACATATCTTACCTCAGAGGTGATGAATTAGGTTTGGCTGTAAGAAAAACCAAGATGAATATAAGTCTTAGATTATCCTTATTGTCATCTTGCTTGCAGCTTATTTAGCATAGTCTTAGCATACAGATCTCTACCAATTGAAGCTTTTGTCTCTTAAGATATCAGTGATTATGCTGCAATAGTGCTAGGTTCTTGTTGCTTTTTGTATATATATATGGATGGTTATTGTCTTCTTGGTTTTATTTTTCTTCATTTCAAGATGCTGGGATATCTGCCTTTCATCCACCAGCTACTAAAGATGAGCAGGAGGATGAGGATGACGTTACCTGATTTTTTTTATATTATAGCTGATAGATTGGTAAGAAATCTATACCAAAATTCTTTACTAGAACTATAAAAACTCTTATATGTATGCTTTGATTTGCCAATTTAATTATATTATTTATTTATTATAGACATAACAACTGGATCATCCACCAAGCCATGTATAGTTGTGGGAGGACACATACTAGTTTAGGATGACTGGTGATTATTTAGATTCTAGATCGTGATAGATCATGATAAAAATTTTATAACTATATTTATTAAATTATTACAGGATCTTATATGTATATAAAACTAATGTATTTTTGAACTATGTAGTGAATTATGTGGAGTATGTCATTGCATGATACGGCGATGATCCATCCACTCAGCCCATCCTTGATCTTGAGGGATGGCTCAAGATCATTGGAGGGGTGAGTAGGAGTCGGGTCATAGGATTCGGTTATAGCTTCGATCCTTTAGTGGCTCGATCATCTTTGGCATCCTCATAGGCCTCAATGTTTCATATTTGAAGCGATGCTCACGTGGAGGAGTTCAAGCAGAGGCTTCTGAGCTAGCAACCTCAGAGCATTTGAGATGTTGTTTGTAATGTGGTCATGAAGGCTTTTCAGGATCCATGGCTATGCGATCAACTAAGCTCGTTATCCCCACCATCATATTAGTAAATTCTATTAGCAAACTTTTTTACTTATTTTAAGTTTTTATATTTAAAAGCTTCACATATTTAGACTATGCTTGAGTCGAAAAAGAAGATCTAGGGACTAAAAATTCAATCTAACCATTCAATTGATAGATCGAGGATATCTATGGTTTCGTATCATAGAATAGAATGTACATGTGGGAATAATTTATTCGAGAATCGAAGGAGAGTAACAAAAAAATATGCTTTCGTATCGAAAGATACGTCTCTGTATCGAAACTTTTGAATAATATTTTATTTTTTTTATTTCAGGATGCTGAGATATTCAGCTCTCATTCATCAGCTACTAAAGATGAGCCAGAGGATGAAGAGAAGGAGAATAAAGAGGACGTTATCTAATTTTTTTTTTTTTGATTTGTATATAATTTTGATACTAATAAAATAGTATCTCAATGTAAAATTATATAATTTATATTTTTAATATAATATAATTAATTTTATATTTATGGTTATGTTATATAGTTATTTTTATTTTTAATAAATTTAAAAAAATATTATTATTTATTAGCAGTTTAAATTATTTAATTTTAATTTTTTTTAAAAAAAACTATTAGCAACAGCATTAGTAATGATAGATTGCTATCGCTAATAATTTTTTAAGATTGAATCCGAAGATTGGTATATGATCGCTTCTTTAGGGTAGATGAATCTTGAGGTCTATGGTGTAGAGACACTGGAGGTGAAAGTAAGATACTCATTAGAGAATGAGGACACTGAGCATGACCACCTCGAGTAGTCATGAGGAAGTCTACCTTCTCATCGATTATTGGCTCGAAGCTGTAATGGTGTGTCTGGTTCTTTGATTTAAGGTGCATCGACAGTTCCTTGAGGGTGTTATAGTTTGACTACCATACTATATTTCGATCTTCTTAGTATTTAAAATCTTGAGATATATGTTGGTATAGCAATGTTCATTGTAGAATTGGATTGCATCAATAGGAGATCTATCTACCTAGATAGATGAGGAGCAGTCCTATGATGATCATGAGAATTAAGTTCATAAGCCCATGGCCATGGTAAGTAAATAATAGAAAGAGTTTCTATTAAATTTTCCATTAGGACTTGAATCGAATGATTAATTCATATAAAAAAAATTAGGGTTTAATGAGATCACCTTAATCCTAATTCGATCGAGGCTCAAGATTGAGAAACTTAATCACACAGATAACTATACTGAGAGATTTGCTTTCAGTTCTAATGGATTACCACCATATGTTGCTAGGTGTCATTGGTGGATTTTGGAAGCAATTAGAATGATTTGGATGATCGATCATACTAGTTATCTGAATCAAAAAAGTTTTGATCCATCGAAAGATGTTTCAATGATGTCGATGATAGAGATCGCGACATATCCCATTACCATATGAAACTGAATCTAAATGGATCATACAAATAAGGGTTTGGATCTGGATATCATCAATTGGACTAACCTAGTTCAATTGATTTGAATAAGATTCAATTAGGTTCAAGAAAATCATGCTAGCATACGATTGAGCCTAATGTTCTCCTTTAATAATCATTAAAGCTTGTCTTGACTGAGCCAAATGTGTTTAGGATCACTCAAGAATCTTTACTTGGTCTGACTATAGCTTGTCCAGGTCAGAAAAAGATTGTCTTAATTTATGAGATAAATTTGAGACAACACCTGCCATTTCTCATTATCTGCTAATCTTATTTTCGGACATTGGTCAAATGTTGACCCTGGACACTTAAACATCTGCCCATGTGTCATGCACCCATAAGAGAGTACCTGGAGTCTTGTCCTCCTACTAAAAAGTAGATAGAAAGGGGGTGCACACCTAGGGAGGCGTGCGCCCCATGAGGATAAAAGATGGAGTCCCATACAGATGGGACTCCAGGTTGCTTCAGGAGATTAAACACTATGGTGCCAAGAAGTCTTGTTTGACCTAGTCTTGGCACCACCTAAAGAGGGTTTTGAGGGTCTCTCATCTAATTGGATCAGATGATGTCATCCCATCAATCAGATTTAGATCTAATTGCTCAAAGGGCCATGATTGGTCAGGATGATGTGGCACTGCATGGCACAGCAGTGTCTATATAAATCCTGTCTGCACCTAGAATTTAATTTCTTCTGCCTTTAGCTCATGCCACAAAGCCTCTCTCTCCCTCCTTCTCCATGCCACCCTTTGATCCTCTCTCTGCTCTCCATGAGTAAGATGCGATCCATGCAAGTGAAAGGCACCAGGAAAGAAAGAAGACAGCACTGCTGCAAGAGACAACGACTGTTCTTCAAAAGGAGTTTTGAAGACCTTCAAGATTATATCTAGATCTAATTTTTTGAGAATTGATTGAAAAAAAAAAGATCTTCAGATCCTGTCCGAGTGGATACCGGTAGAGGTCAGACGCTTGCGGGCTACATCCAGAACCTCAGGTAAACATCAAAATCATCATAGGATAATTGGATTATCCAAAATAAAGATATAATTAAATTAGATTTAATTTTATTTTATTTTATCAGATAAATAAGATCAAATCTGAAGAGTCTTAGATCTGATTAGGATCTTAGAGAAAAAAATTTTAAAATATTCCTCTTGATCCAATCAGATCTGAATAAATCTGATCCGAAAAATAGGTTTTTTCCTTCAATTTGGCCATCCTTATCTGAGGGAGGGGGATGATGGCAAGAATCTTAATCTTGCCATCCCCTTTCTTAACATTTGTTCTTCTATCTTTCTTTTTTATGAAGGAGGGATGGTTGCCAGCATCAATTAGGTGTGGTTTTCTACTAGATACAAGCTAGAGATCATGCCATCCTAATCCGACAAGGATGTCCATGAAAGCATGGATGCCCCGGCCACCATGATGGGAGGAGGAGGGCCTTGACCTTCTTCTTTCTTTAAAAATTCTTATTTATTTATTTATTAAAATAATAATCAAGCCCTAAAAATACATTGGATCTTTAGAAATAAACAACTAAATAAATAATATACATTCTTTATAGAGTCTAGGAATAGATACAAATAGTGATGACTTTGATCTCAAGATTGACTAGGATGGTTAGTTAGATCTACATCCAGCACCATGGCTTAAGGATTCGCCATCAACCCCATTCGATCAGATGTTGGAAGAAAAAATCAAGGTCCTTTGTACCTTCATTTTATTCATAAATAATAATCATAATTTTTTTAATATGCTAAAAATAAATATAAAATATGGCATATACAAATTTTTCATTCAATAATAAGATCAATTGAGTGAACAAAATAGTATATAAGGTTCTCTGATACCACTGAATGTAGAAAATTTAATCTAAATATGGAAATAAACATACATCTAGTCATTATTGTTCAAGCCTATTGAATCATTGATGTGAAAAAGTTGCGAGAATATTAGAAGATGAATCTTGTGAACAAATCTACTTTGTTCTATCTTGTAAAAAAATGCTACAAAAGAATTTTTCTAGTCTATGTTAGAGGATCTCGATGCCTATACTTGATGGAGAGTCACAGGCTATATTTATAGGCCAGATTAGAAACTCTTTTAGATAATATAACTTCTTTCTTCCATCAAGGAAGTATAATCATAATGAAGTCATTATTTTAATCTGAATCTATATTTATCTCAAAAGAGTTTTAGTTATTTATTATCACTTTAATTATCTTAAATTATCTTTAGCGATAAGATTATAAGTAAGCCACATCAAATCCCTAATATTTAAGAATGAGTACAATAGATTCTCCTATGGAAGAGTCTTGTTTATCATGGCTCCACGATAGGGGTCATCAAGCCAAGTTGGGAAGTGAGAGTTTTGAAGGTCAGAGATTTCTATTTTGCTCGGCTTGCCATCTAAACCTACTTGAGCAGGCCAGGCAAAGATGTCTTGGAGGAATCTTGGATACATCGGGATCTTCGCATAAGCTATGAGCAGGATGAAAACTTATGCGCTATAATATGTTCTGAATAGCACCAATATAATTATACATGCATTTTGGTCTTAGCTACTTGCATCAAGAAATTTAATTATTTTATCCAAAAGAAGGAATTTAATTAGAAATTTTATAGTAATGCACACTGCATTAGAGGTGAATTGGATCATTGACTAGTTCGCTAACGTGGATACAAATTTATGATAGATGAGGTTACGAATACTCATAGGAGCTAAAATCTAACAGATGACAATGTCAAGGACCATATATTAATGATACGATAGGATTATTGTAGCAATTAAAAAAATGCAATATGATACCATGGGCGATAAATTATGATAGGGTGCTTGTGAAGTGAATCAAGTTGTATATTTTACCATAGCCCTCAAGGTAGTACTGGTTACGTGATTCTAGGTGAAATAAGGGCTTATTCCATCTTATTCCCCCAAACAGCATAAAATCTGATGGTGGGCCATCCTAGTTTACTAATTCCCATCAACTACACTTAACCCTCGAATTCGTATTCCATGGCTTATGGTGGAATTGGATATTCTAGGATCTTTTGTTCTCGGGGTAGCCATGTCATTTATAAAAGTAGGAAGATGGGGGGGTGAAAACCCTATCTACCATCATTTTTTTACTCCATTTTCACGTCGCGGCCATTGCTCGCACCCTTTCACCTTCTCGGTGGGTTGAAATCAAGGGCAGCCCTCATCTCCTCTATCTCCTCTACCGTGTCCCTTGCTATCTCTGTCTTTCTCTCATTCTGCTCCAGTCCAACGATCCTTTCTATTCTTCTCCAACTACCTTCGGTATAGCATTGAAACTTATTGCTTGATTGTGCTATTTTATTATGATATGTCAATGCTGTCTAATACCTATGAATTTTGCTCTATATTTACTTTTTAATTTTTTGGAATGTTGTTGTCTTTTATATATGTGTGTGTGTATTGGTGCTATTCTCTTCTTGCATGATGTTTATTTCTTGTTAAATATATTCTATACTAAGTTATGTTTCAGTTTTTCAAGCCCTCTTTTCTCCTGTGAGGGCTAATGTGATATTTTCTCATGAGGGCTCCTGCGGTAGCATCATGTTCTTTTTTTTTTAGTGCTATCCTCTTTTTACATGGTGTTCATTTCGTATCGACTATGTTCTATACTATCATGTTCTTATGTTTTTTATATTTAGTGCTATCCTCTTCTTACATGGTATTCATTCCTTATTGACTATGTTCTATACTAAGTTATATTTTGACAAGCACTCTTTTCTCTTGTGAGGACTAATATGACATTTTTTCATAAGGGCTCCTATAGTAGCATTATGTTCCTTTTTTTTTTTTTGTTTTATCATCTTCTTGCATGGTTTTCGTTCTTGTTGACTATGTTCAACACCATCATGTTCCTTTTTTTTGGTGCTATCCTCTTCTTGCATGGTGTTCATTTCTTATTAACTATATTCTATACTAAGTTATGTTTCAGTTTTCTAAGCCCTCTTTTCTCCTGTGAGGGCTAATAGGATATTTTTTCGTGAGGTCTCCTATGGTAGTATGATGTTCTTGCACTGCTTTTAATTCCTTTTCAACTTTGAACTTGTATAATATACTTTATTTTTTCATCTATATTAACTTTTATATTATTTCTTATTTTATTTTGGTAATGATGATGGACTATCTTAAGATTGAGTATGGCTGGAAGACAAGATTTAACTATATCATTAGTTTTTGTATCTTATAGCCATAATGCTCTACTGACTTTTATTATCATTATTTGTCATTATTTATCATTATTCTTGCTCCACTATATCATTATTTATATTTTACTTTTTATATAATGAGTTCTATTTTATTTTTTAATATCCTTTTATTCTTACCATTAGTCAACCCTAAATTGATATCAATTGTGCCTTAATCTTATATTTGCAAAGTTTGGGTTCATGTGTAGTTAACATGTCGAAAGCCCATATATACGTGCGACAAGTCTAAACATTGGAGGGCAGAATCATCATGTAAGAGAACTCCTAATTGGACTGATGCCCTTGATCTACTCATGCTTGCCTTGATGAGGGAAGAAGATGACCAAAATAATTATCAAAATGGTACCTTCTTCTAGGAAATCTGAAAGAAGATGACTAATACTTTTAATGAGCAAACGAAGAAGAACTTCACCTATAGAAATCTTAAGAATTAGTTGAAGATCTTGAAGAAGAACTTCAACCTATATTATAACCTAACAAATAGATCTAGATGGGGATAGGACCCTATGCTCAAAGTTCCTACCCCTGGGGATGAACAAATATAGGTGGATGTTATCTCGGTGAGTGTTAGATAGTTGTTAATATCATAGCTAGTAAGCATGTCGGCACATGACCATACTTATTTATTTGCATTACTAACAGATAAACAAAAAGTATGCTTGTATTAAGGATAAGCCCTTCCCTGCTTATGATGATATTGACATCCTTTTCTCAAAAAACACAGCCACTAATAGGCATGCGAACACATCAACTCTTCCTGAGGAGGTTTTTGATAATGACATCTCCGAGGATAAGGCAAATCAGATGGACATAGAGTTCTTGAGTGCTAGAAATTGACAATCCTCACAACCTAGTGGTCGAGTATCTGGTTCTTCTTTTGAATAGAGTCTATCTGATGTACCCCCTAGCTGGACTACCTATGCTTCAACACAACCCATCGACTGTTTTAGAGATGCTTGTCCATCCTCCTCCATTGAAAAAAGATCTAGGTCAAGCTCCATAACTCCTACGGCATGTAGGACTAGGATGTCTACTGATGCAACTGATGCTCTCCTAGATCTGGTGGATTAAGAGAGAAGGAGATTAGAAATTATCAACGAGATTCTTAGGAGGGATAAGCTTGTTAGACCTACATTGTACTCTATTGATGAGTACATGACAAAGCTTCAGAGGTTACCCGATGTTACGCCTGAATGTATCCTTGCTATAGCAGAGATTTTTTGGGAAGTGTCTCTAATATTTTCATGCCTCCTCCCATTCATTGTGTGAATTAAGATAGTCATCAACCTTTCATGGAATAGTTCTTCAGAACTACCACTCATGGTAGCCCTTCGGTTGGTAGTACTCAGCTTTCTTTGGATTTTGCAGGCACCTCCTCACAAGGTAGCCCATAAACCTTCAATCTAAGTTCAGCTATACCTACAACCCAGCATGATCACTTTTAGATCTTCATTTTGTTAGGATTAAAGAGTCCATTTTGATATTGATGGTACTAAGTTCTTCGTAGTGATCCTAATGTTTGGATTATTGTTATCTACTTTGAGTTTTTATTCTTACTTTTACTAATTGTATAAGCTTTTATTTTCTGCAAGTTATTTTGGGTTCAATTCCTTCTTGACTTTCAAGTTTTGGCAACCTAATGAAGTTTTTGGATTTGGCTTATTGGCAGCCCATTTTATACTATATTTAACTTGTTGGCAGCCCTTTCTATTCTACATTTTGTAGAGGCTCTTACAAAGCTATGTGCATCATCTTTATGTTCAACTACAACTTTTTTTCTATTATTTTTTACTTGATTCGCCATGCTATAGGTGTTATGCTGCTGCAATACTTGCGAACTCTCAACCAGAAAATGATGAGGGAAAAGCATGCTCTTTAGCGGCAGCTGTTGTTGAGTTGGAGAGATTTTTCAGAAAAGAAGATTTTGGACGTGTGGACTTCTTTCAGTGTCTCGCCCTTGCCACCATTCTCAGCTTTTGGGCATGGGGGTCAGAATGGGCATGTTAATATAATGCTAATATAGCAAAATGTGCTTCTAAAGTTGAGATTTGTTTAACATCATATATGAACTAGTGTTCATGAAGACCATTAAGTTTTCGTATGTGACGCTTGAGCTATAAAATCTAGCAATTCCTGGCATCTTTTATCTATCAATAAATGGTCTGACATGTTGGCTTGAAGACCTGTGATGTGGGGAGTTGAGAAGGGTCAGAGAAAGCAAAAATTTTCACGGACTTCCCATGTCTTTAAATTATTGAGAGTTTACGAATTAGATTTCATTATGGTATCCCATATTTTGTATAATTGTTACACTCTCCGGCATAATCACTCCGACCTTCCTAACAGTGATATTTTAGTTTAATATTATTTATCTAGATTTTTCATCTTTATACACTAAGAATTCTTACTATTAGCGATGGCTAAACACCGTCGCTAATAGTCCATATGCCATCGCTAATATCATCATAAAATCTAATCTAAAAAATTTTTATCGCTAATTATTATTATTAGCGACGGCAACTACCCATCACTAATAACTAATTAACGACGGTATTAGTGATAAATATGCCATCACTAAAAATTATAATTTTTATTAATTGAAATGGTAAAAATCTATTAGTGATGAAATTTTTATCGCTAATGCCATCACTAATAATTTTTTATAAAAAAACTTAAAAAACTATTAGCGACGATAATTTTGTCGCTAATATCTTTTTTATTTTTTAAAATTTTAAAAAATTATTAGCGATAGCAATCTATCATTACTAATGCTGTTGCTAATAGTTTTTTTTAAAAAAAATTAAAATTAAATAATTTAAACTGCTAATAAATAATAATATTTTTTTA
>QRFJ01002998.1:0-23176 GCA_006176705.1 Cocos nucifera | reverse complement strand
AATGCTTTCTACTAGGTCATTCATGGAGAATTCTTTGGATAACCATATTTTAACTGTGGTTAACATGAGAATATCATTCCCAATAAGGAGGATATCATCTACGTATAATATGAGGAAGACAATAGCGCTCCCACTGACCCTTTTGAAGACACATAGCTCCTTCTCATTTTTAATGAAATCAAATAATTTGATCACATCATTAAAATGAGTGTTCCAGCTCTGAGATGCTTGCTTAAGTCCATATATGAATCTTTGTAGCTTGCATACCTTGTGATTAGCATTACTAGATGTGAAATCTAACGGTTGTTCTATATAGATATTTTTCTCAAGATATCCATTTAAAAATACCATTTTTACGTCCATTTGCCATATTTCATAATCAAAATAGACTGCAACAGTAAGCAATGTGCGGATGGATTTTAGCATAGCTATTGGTGAAATGGTATCCTGATAGTCAATGCCTTCGCACTGACTATCAATCTCTTCTCTTTTCTTTATTTTAGAAATTAAGATCTATAGAGGTAGATTGAATAGGATGCTAGGACTTTCACAGAAGATGTACATAGAGGAAGTGCTAAAGAGGTGTAGCATGAAAAACTCTAAGAGGGGATTAGTATCCTTTAGACATGGTATTCATCTTTCCAAGAAGATGTGTCCTAGCACACCTAAGAAAATAGAACGCATGAGCAAGAACCCTTATGCTTCAGTAATAGGGAGCCTCATGTATGCCATATTATGTACACGATCTGATATAGCCCATGCTGTGAGTGTCATGAGCAGATATCAGTCGAATCCAGATGAAAAATACTGGACTTCTATGAAATGTATCCTTAAGTACTTAAGAAGAACTAAGGATATGTTGTTGGTCTTTGGTAATGGAGAACTCCAAGTCTAAGGATATGTAGACTCAGATTTTATGTTCGATGTAGATGATCGAAAGTCAACATCTGAGAGTTTGTTTCTGTGTAATGATGGTGTTGTCAATTGGAAGAGTTCCAAGCAAACCATGATAGCGGATTATACCATGGAAGTAGAATACATCGCTACGTCAGAAGCTACGAAGGAGGCATTCTGGTACAAGAAGTTTAAGGTAGAAATCAGAGTGATGCCATCAGATGCCATTCCTTTATACTGCGATAACAATGGCGCCATAGCTTTAGCTAAAGAGCCGAGGTCTCACCAAAAATCCAAGCATATCGAGCGGCGATACCATCTCATCTGCGATTACTTAGAGAAGGGTTACGTCGAGGTCAAGAGAGTCGACTTCATAGACAATACGGTGGATCCACTTATAAAATCGTTGGACTAGCAAAAGATCGAAGCCCACCTGGAGAAGATGGAACTTAAATTTGTAGCCAATTGGCTTTAGGTCAAGTGGGAGTTTGTTAGATATGTGTATCCTAGAAGCTAGAATTGACTGACACTTGTAATATACTTTTAGGGATAAAATTATAATTTTAACTATAAATAATAAAATAAATTATTTTCTATCATAAATGTGTATTTAGTATCTATGATATATCCCTTGAGTTAATGGTAATGATAATTCATATTTTCAAGAGTTGAAAATTTAAGACATGAATTTTCATTATTAACTCATAAAATGCTCCCAACCGTAGGATCATCATGAGGATGGTGATTGATCCGAATGATTGGTGTACAATCACTTCTTTATAGTAGATGAGTCTTGAGTCTATAGTATAGAGATACCGAAGCGAGAGTACAGATACTCGTTAGAGAACGAGGGCACTGAGCGTGACCATCTCGAGCAGTCATAAGGAAGTCTATCTTCTCGTTGATGACTGACTCGAAGCTGCAGTGGTGTATTTGGTTCTTTGATTCGAGGTACATCAGTAGTTCATCTTGAGGGTGTTATAGTTTGACTACACCATGACTCGGTCTCCTAGCAATTCAAAATTCTGAGGTGTATGTTGGCTATAGCATGTTCATTGTAGGAATTGGATTGCACCAAGAGAGAATCTATCCACCTCAATGGATGAGGAGCAGCCCTATGAGGATCGTGAGAATCAAGTCCATAAGCCCATGGCCATGGCAGAGTGAAATAATAGAAGGAGTTTCTATTAAGGTTTTCACATCAGACTTTAATCGAATGGTTAAATTATATGACAGAAATTAGGATTTGATGAGTTCACCTTAACTGTAATCTGATCGAGGCTCAAGATAGAAGAACTTAATCACATAGATAGCTACATCAAGAGGTTCATTTTTAGTTTTGATGGATTGCCACCATATACTGCTAGGTATCACTGGTAGATTTTGAGAGTAATTAGAATGATTTAGATGATTGATCATTCTAGTTGTCTGAATCAGAAGAGTTCTGATCCATCAAAAGGAGTTTCGATGATGTTGATGATAGAGATCGCGACATATCTCATTACCATATAGAACTAAACCTAACTGGATCACACAAACAAGGGTTTGGATCTAGATATCATTAATTGGACTAATCTAGTTTAATTGATTTGAATTAGATTCAATTAGATTCAAGAAAATCGTGCTAGCACACGATTGAGCCTAACGTTCTCCTTCTACTATCATTAAAAGTTGTCTCGACTGAGCCAAATGTGTTTGTGCTCACTCAGGTATCTTTACTTGGTCTGATTAGAGCTTGTCCAGATCAGAAAAGGATGGTCTTAATTTATGAGATAAATTTGAGACAATACCTGCCATTTTTCATCACCTGCTAATTCTTATCTTTTGACTTTGGTCAAACATTGATCTTTGACACTTAGACATCTGCCCATATGTCATGCACCCATAGGAGAGCAGATAGGGGCTTGTCTCCTTGTTGAAAATTGGAAAGAAGAAGGTGCATGCCTAGGGAGATGTGCACCCATGGATAGCGATGCCTGGAGTCTCATACAGATGGGACTCTAGGTTGTTTCTTGGATTCTACTTAGGTGGCGCCTAAGAATAGACTTTGACCAATCTTAGGCACCATTTAAGGATGAATTGAGGGGGCTCTCATCTAATTGGATCGGATGATATCATTTCATCAATCAGATTTAGATCTGATTGTATGAAGCACGTGATTGATCAAGATGATGTGGCACTGCATGACGCAGCAGGATCTATATAAACGCTGTCTGCGCCTAACTTTAATAGAGTTCTCTCTTAGCCCATGCCCCAAGGCTACTCCTCTCCTTCCTCCATGTCATATTCTGGTCCTCTCTCTCCTCTCCATGCCCAAGAAGATTTGGGCTCCAGTTTGGTGCGATCCAGGCAAGAGAAAGATGACGAGAAAGGAAGAAGATAGCACTATTGTAGAGACGACTACAGATCTTCGAAAGAAGTTTTGAAGATTCTTCAAATTAGATCCAGATCTGATATTTGGAGAGATGATAAAGAAGGAGAAGATCTTTAGATCTAGCCTGAGTAGATACCGATAGAGGTCAGACGCTTGCGTAGCTAGATCCAGAACCTTAGGTAAACAGCAGGATCATCAAAGGATAATTTGATTACCCAACATTAAGATATAAATTAAATCAAATTTAATTTATTTTTATTTTTATTTATTAGATCTGAAATATCTCAGATTTGATCTAGATTCATAAGAGAAAATTTTGAAATATCTCTCTTGATCCAATCAGATCTGAACGAATCTGATCTAGAAAATTAGGATTTTCTCTTCATAAACAACTAGTATAATCGATCATCCAAATCATTCTAATTGCTCTCAAAATCCACCAGTGACACCTAACAGCATATGGTGGCAACCCATTAGAACTAAAAGTGAACCTCTCGATGCAGTTACCTATGTAATTAAGTTCCTCTATCTTGAGCTCCGATCGGATTAGGGTTAAGGTGATCTTATCAAACCCTAATTTTCATCATATGAATTAATCATTTGATTCAAGTCCTATATGAAAACCCTAATAGAAACTCTTTCTATTATTTTACTCTACCATGGCCGTGGGCTTATGGATTTGATTCTTATGATCATTATAGGGCTGCTCCTCATCTATTAAGATAGATAGATCTCCTATTGGTTTAATCCAATTCCTACAATAAACATGCTATAGCTAACATATACCTTAAGATTTTGAATAACTAGAAGATCGAGTTATGATGTAGTCAAACTATAACACCCTCAAGATGAACTGTCGATGCACCTTAGATCAAAGAATCAGACACACCACTATAGTTTCGAGCCAGCAATCGACGAGAAGGTAGACTTTCTTATGACTGCTCGAGGTGGTCACGCTCAGTGCCCTCGTTCTCTAATGAGTATCTATACTCTCGCTCTGGTGTTTCTACACCATAGACTCAAGACTCATCTATCCTAAAGAAGCGATCACACACCAACCTTTTGGATCAATCACCATCTTCATAATGATCCTACGGTCGAGAGCATTTTATGAGTTAATAATAAAAATTTATCTTAAATTTTTAACTCTTGAAAATATGAACAATCATTATCATTAACTCAAGAAATGTATCACAGATACTTTCAAATACACACTATGATAGAAAATAATTCATTTTATTATTTATAGTTAAAATTATAATTTTATCCTTAGAAGTGTATTATAAGTGTCAGTCAATCTGGCTTCTAGGGCATACATATCTAACACGAATCTAGGGAGATAATGGTAGTCAGTCGATCTTAGCTTTTTCGATAGTTGCTGATAGATTTTCTTTTAGGAAGGAAAATACACTATAAGAGATTGGATTATTAGCAATGACTAATTACCATTGCTAATAGATGTTTTTCCATCGCTAATTGATAATTGAAAAAAATCTAATCGCTAATTCTAGTTATTAGCGATGGGCATCTTAGCCATTATTAATAGGTACCCATCGCTTATACTTGTTATTAGTGATGACATTAGTGATGGCTAGATTTCATCGCTATTTATATCCTAATTTTTAAATAAATTATTAAAAATTTTTAAAAATAATTAGTGATGGCTTTTTTGTTGCTAATGTTGTCACTAATAATTATTAGCGATGGCTTATGTCTTCCCTAATTACATCGATAATAGTTAATTTTATTTTTTTAAAAAAATAGTAATAATATTTTATTATTAACTACAATATTAGCCATTGCTAATACCATCAGTAATTCTTAAATTTATTTTTTAAAATTTATAATAATATTTTTTAAAATTTATTTTAATTAATCACAATCAATTATGATTTCTAACATCTGTTATAATTAAGATTCAAAGATAATATAATAATTAATAAAAAACTAATTATATTATATAAAAATATAAATTATATAATTTTATAAGTAGTATAAAAAAATATAATATATCAAAATAAAAAAATAGATGAAATTCTCCTCATCCTTCTGCTCCTCTCCAGCAACTAGTAGATGAGAGCTAGATGTCCCAACATCCTGAAATGAAGAAAAATAAAATATTATTTATAAGTTTCGATACGAAGGTGTATCTTTTGATATAGTCATCCGATTCTCGAATACAATATTTCTACATAT
Organism: Cocos nucifera; assembly: GCA_006176705.1. NCBI lineage: Eukaryota > Viridiplantae > Streptophyta > Magnoliopsida > Arecales > Arecaceae > Cocos > Cocos nucifera. The sequence continues at coordinate 17,712 of QRFJ01002998.1, read as the reverse complement.
TTCATTCAATAATACGGAGTGATAGACACCATCCATCCATCAATTGGATGGTTAGATTGAATTTTTAGCCCCACATCTTTTTCTCGACTCAAGCCTAAATATGTGAAGTTTTTAAATATAAAAACTTAAAATAAGTAAAAGCATTTACTAGTAGAATTACTTGATGTGATAGCTGGGATAATGAGCCCAGCTAGTCACATAGTTGTGGATCCTAAAGAATCTCCATAATTGTATGATGGATGGCATCCTAGAAGCTCTAAGGTTGCTAGCTCAGAAGCCTTTGCACGACCTTCTTCACATGCACATTGCTCCAAGCCTGGGACATCGAGGACTGTTAGGATATCAAAGAGTATCGAGCCATTGGAGGATCGAAGCTATGATCGAATCCTATGATCTGCCTCCTACTCACCCATTTAGTGATCCTAAGCCTTCCCTTAAGGTCAGTGAGGGACTGAGTGGATGGATCATCGCTTTAACATGCAATGACGTACTCCACATAATCTGCCTATATAGTTTAGAAATGCATTAGTTCTAATATATATTTCAGATCTTATAATAACTTAATAAATATAGTTTAAAATTCTTACCATGATTTATCGTAACCAGAATCTAAGTAACCACCAATTCTCTTAGACTGATGTGTGGCCTCCCATAACCATAGCTGGCCTAGTGGATGACCCAGCTATCATGTCTACAATAAGTAATAATAAAACTTAATAAATTAAAGCATATATATAAGAGTTTCTATATGCAGTTTGATTGAAGAGTTTTGGTATTGATTTTTTATCAGTCTGTCGGCCATAACATATGTGCCAATGGAGCCACCCGTATGCCTGATTGGATCCTATTGGATGGTCTGGTTTTATGGAGCCTTCTATCACTTACTGGAGTACTCCTCGCTGCTCCACTAGTTATAGAGAGCTGTTAGATATATGTGCCCTAGAAGCCAGAATTGGCTGACACTTGTAATACACTTCTAGGGGCAAAATTATAATTTTGACTAAAAGCAATAAATGGGTTATTTTCTATCACATATGTGTATTTAGTGTCTGTGATACATCCTTTGAGTTAATGGCAATCATAATTCATATTTTCAAGAGTTGAAAATTTAATACATGAATAATCATTATTAACTCATAAATTACTCCCGACCATAGGATCATCACGAGGATGGTGATTGATCCAGAAGGTTGGTGTACAATCGCTTCTCTTCAGTAGATGAGTCTTAAGTCTACGGTGTGGAGACACCGGAGCGAGAGTACAGGTACTCGTTAGAGAACGAGGGCACTGAGCGTGACCACCTCGAGTAGTCATTAGGGAGTCTACCTTCTCGTCAATGACTGACTCGATGCTGCAGTAGTGTGTCTGGTTCTTTGACCTGAGGATGCATCGGCAGTTCACCTTGAGGGTGTTATAGTTTGACTACACCATTACTCGGTCTCCTAGCCATATGGAACCCTGAGGTGTATGTTGGCTATAGCATGTTCATTGTAGGAACTGGATGGCATCAAGATGGAATCTATCTACCTCGGTGGTAGAGGAGCAGCCCTATGATGATCATGAGAATCAAGTCCAGAAATCCATGGCCATGGTAGAGTGAAATAATAGAAAGAGTTTCTATTTAGATTTTCACATTGGACTTGAATCGAATGATTACATCATATGACAGAGACTAGGGTTTGACGAGTTTACCTTAACCCTAATCTGATCGGGGCTCAAGATAGAAGGACTGAATCACACAGGTAGCTGCACCAAGAGGTTCGCATTCAGCTCTGATGGGTTGCCACCATATACTGCTAGGTGTCACTGGTGGATTTTGGGAGCAATTAGAATGATTTAGATGATCGATCATTCTAGCTGTTCGAATCAGAAGAGTTCTGATCCATCGAAAGGAGTTTCGATGATGTCGATGATAGAGATCATGACATATCCCATTACCATACAGAACTGAACCTAACTGGGTCACACAAACAAGGGTTTGAATCTGGTGATCATCAATTGAACTGATCTAGTTCAATTGATCTGAATGAGATTCAATTAGGTTCGAGGAAATCGTGCTAGCACTCGATTGAACCTAACGTTCTTCTTTTGCTATCATAAATAAGTTGTCCTGTCTGAGCCAAAGGAGTTTGTGCTCAATCAGAGGCCTTCATATGGTCTGACTGGAGGTTGTCCAAGTCAGAAAAGGTTGTCTTATTTTGTAAGACATTACCTGCCATTTTTGGTCACCTGCCATTTCTTGTTCTTTGACTTTGGTCAAAAGTCTACCTTTGACTGGTCAAACGTTGACCATTGACACTTTGACTTTTGACCACATGTCATGCACCTATTGGAGAGCTGGTGGGGGCCTGTCCCCCTGCCAGAACCTGGCAAGGAGGAGGGCGCACGCCAACCCTAGGCGTGTGCCCAAGTTGGAGGCGCCTAGGAGTCCTTGTTGGACAAGGACTCCACCTCCTCTTTTGGATTCCAATTAGAGTTCTCCCTAAGAACCAACTTTGACTGGTCTTAGGCACCCTCTAAGGAGGAATCCAGGGGACTCTATTCCCACCAATCAGATTTAGATCTGATTTCACAAAGGGTTGTGATTGGTTGGGAAGAAGAGGAAGTTGGATCACAGTCAGTCTATAAATAAGACCCTGTGCCCAACTCAAAAAAAAAATTGAATTGAGATCAAAGTTCCCCATGCCCCAAGGCTGCCTCTCCCCTCTTCCTCCATGCCAAACCATCTTCTCCCCTTGCTCTCCACGTCCAAAAGGAGTTTTGGACCTTGGTTGGTGCGATCCAGATCAAAGAAAGGCGATCAAAAGCAAGAAGGCTGCACTGCTGCAAAGGACGACTGCTGATCTTCAAAAGGAGTTTTGAAGATCCTCCAGATCAGATCCAGATCTAATTTTTGGAGGTGTGATAGAGAAGAAGAGGATCTCTCCAGATCCAGCCCGAGTGGATACCGGTAGAGGCCAGGCGCTTGCGTGGCTAGATCCAGAACCTTCCGCTGCAATACAGGATCATCAACAGGGTAATAGGATTACCCAAATCAGGTAAATTAAATTTGATTTAATTTATCTTTATTTTATTTTATTATTAAAATAATAAGAATTAGATCTAAAATATCTCAGATCTGATTAGATCAAAGAGAAAAAATTTTGAAATATATCTCTTGATCTGATCAGATCTGAACGAACCTGGACCGGAAAAATCAGGATTTTCCTTCAACTGGTATCAGAGCCATGGTTCTAAAATTATTTAGATCTAATTTTAAATTTATTTTAATTAAAAAATAAGTGATTTTAGATGTCACATGAGATGTGATCAGATCTAAAATCAGAAAAAATTAAAATTAAATGATTTGGATCTAAGATTAGAAGATATGCATGACTAGTTCTAAGAATAGAATAGTTCTATAGAATAGTCTTGCATGTTTTGATTTAATTTGATTAAATCATATTTTAGATCTATTTATTTACTATTTTTTGATATTATAAGTGTTATAATAACATCTAAAAAATAGTAAATAAAAATTATTTAATTTTAAATATCATATGAGATATGATTGATGCATGTCTAGACTAGTTGTAGAATAGTTCTACATAATTATCTAGATTAGAATTTATTTTGATTAGATCAATTTAAATCTAATTTTTTAGATTATTATGAGATAATTTAGATCTAAAAATATGCATGATTCGATACATGAGATGTATGCAAAATATGCCATGATTAGATCTAATTTGTATATGAGATATATGATATAGATCTAAAACTGTTTTGTAGTATTGCATGTTCCTGATTAAGGCGTTCCTCTTGGCCGTCCGGTCATAAGAATGAAGAAGGGTTTAAAGGCCCTCTCTTCCCATTCGATGGGGTGTTCTTATGATGTGTAGGGGTGCTGCGTGTTCGTCCTTAATCAGAAACCCAAAACTTACTTTCTGCAAAACCCTAGATCCTGAAACCCTAGGATTTATTGTGCATATTTTGTTTATGAACCCTACTTAATTAAGAATTAAGATTATGGAATATTAATTAGGTCTAAAATTGAGAATTTTCAGATCTAAGACATATTCATAATACTGGGTTCGGGCTTGGGTAGCTCAATTAGGTCTAAGCGGTTGATCAAACCGAATCAAGAGTTGGTTAGATGGGATCAACAATGCTTAAATTGACCAGCCTAATAGGATTAAGTCTGGGTCAAGATCGAGTCACGATCAAGCAAGACCTAATTAGGCTCAGAGGTTAGAGTCTGGATTGTAGGCTAACCCAATTGGTTCTGGCTCAACAATTTGGTGTCTAAGGTAAGTTTGGCACATACGACCGACTGGTTTTTAATTGGAAGCTACTCGACCTGAATGCATTCTTGTACGAGTTAATGGCATATTCCTTCCACCGGATCTCACTTACCTGGCCATATCTGTTGACACAGTTCTGATCTGAGGTGGTCAATAATCCGAGCTAACCCATGCCACTAGGTTAGTCATAATTGTTATGACTAATGCCAAGTCTAGTTTAATGAGACCTGAATCAATTCTCCCTAAGAAAAGATTAAGTCTGAGGTCTTCCACCATTGTAGATGTGCGGGCCCTTCCCGGGGTTGATTGTTCTCGGCTGGATACAGTGGCTCAGTTGCACCGGGAAGATGCAACCATGTCTATTAGGCATTGGATGCTATGGGCTGGAGGATGAGTTGGCTCAATATTTCGGATACGGTGAGAGACTCAATTAGGAACCCAGTCTATGCAAATGGTGGGTCTGACTTAACTAAGGAGTGGATCAATATTTCCGGATACGGTGAGATTCATGAATTAGAGACCAAGTTTGGGTGCACCATGATTAGAGAATCATTGAACAAGAGTTGTTCACTCATTGGCTAACCCATCACCAATAACTGTTAGGTGAGGTGATGAGTCAGTTGGTGAGACCGCACCACCCACTAGAAATCATTAATCATGGAGATTTTTGCATCTCTACAGAGGGAGTGTAGGGATCCGAGAAAATAGTGGGAGCTAATTTGTTTAAAAATAAAATTCCTAAATAAATTGGTCAAGTCAATAATTACAGTATCTAACTAGAATCTTTGACTCTCTACAGGAAAATGTCTGCGTCCAACCCATTGGCACGTATCCTGGACACACATAGACTGACTGGACCCAATTATAAAGATTGGCTCAGGAACTACAAAATTATTTTGGGTTCGAGAAGTTAACCCATGTTTTGGACCAGGACCCTCCCACCTTACCAGCCCGTCCATCCTGTTGAACAGAGAGCGTCTCTGGAAAAATGGATAGACGAAGATAATAAGGCCAGATATTACATGTTGGGCTCGATGTCTGATGAGCTCCAGCGCCAACATGAAGATATCGGGACTGCTCGCCAAATGTTGGCTCACCTGCAGGAGATGTTTGGTGAACAGAGTCGCGCAGCCAAATATCAAGTCACGAAATGACTTTTTAAGGCTAAGATGCGTGATGGGCAGTCAGTCCAAGATCACTGTCTGACAATGATCAAGGACATGGAAGAGCTTGAGAAGCTCGGTGTGAAGTTAGACTTGGACCTGCAGAATGATATTATTCTGCAATCCTTGACTGATGCATATGGGCAATTCATCATGAATTACCACATGCATAAACTTCAAAATTCCTTGGCCGAATTAATGAATATGCTGGTTACCGCTGAGCTTTCTATGAAAGGTTCTAAAGGCTCAGTTCTTGCTATGGAACGGACTTCTTCCAAAAGAAAGTCTTATGGAAAGAAAAAGAAGTCTGTGAAAAAGCAAAAGGTGGAAGGATCAAAGAAGAAGAAGGCAGAGCCGAAGAAAAAGGCCGATGTCAAAGGAAAGTGTTTCCATTGCAACAGCGACGGCCATTGGAAGCGGAACTGCCCTACTTACCTGGCCACCCTGAAGAACAAGAAGGAAGGTCCTTCTGGAGGTATGCTCGTTATTGAGTCTAACCTTACGGTTTCTTCTGCATCCAGTTGGGTGCTTGACTCTGGTTCTAGTGCTCATCTGTGCACTTCCATGCAGGGTCTTGAGGATAGCAGGAGGCTGAGGGATGGAGACATGATCCTACGCATCGGTAATGGAGCAAGAGTTGCTGCAGTAGCCGTGGGAACATACCCTCTTCGATTACCATCTGGTTTAGACTTAGTTTTGAAAGACTGTTATTATGTGCCTGCAGCTAGCAGGAATTTGATTTCTGTTTCATGCTTAGCACAAGAAGGTTATGTGATTCACCTTCTTTAAGGACCATTGTAACATTCTTTATGAAAGAAATAAAATTGCAAATGGTTTCCTTATTAATGGTCTTTATCAGCTACATATTGATGTACCTATTCTAACTATCGAGCAAAACGTGAATGCCAAACGACCTAGGGATAGTCCAAACGATAGATATCTATGGCACCTGAGATTAGGTCATATAGCAGAAGATAGGATCAACAAATTGGAGAAAAATGGGCTATTGAGTCCATTGACTTTCCGAGTCATATCCAACTTGTGAATCTTGTCTTCAAGGCAAAATGACTAAACTCCCTTTTGTTGGACATGGGGAGAGGGCCACAGATCTCCTTGCCCTAGTACATACTGATGTGTGCGGCCCATTTGATGTGCCGGCTAGAGGCAATTTTGTCTACTTCATTACCTTTACCGATGATCTGTCTAGGTATGGGTATGTGTATCTTATGAGACACAAGTCTGAAGCTTTTGAAAAGTTCAAAGAATTCAGACATGAAGTAGAAAAACAAACTGGAAAACCCATTAAGGTTCTTCGATCAGATCGAGGAGGTGAATACCTTAGCCGGGAATTCCTAGACTATCTCAAGGAAAAATGGCATAGTCTCTCAATGGACTCCACCAGGAACACCTCAACTCAACGGGGTTTCAGAATGGAGAAATCGGACTCTATTGGATATGGTTCGATCCATGATGAGCTTCACAGACCTCCCTGATTTTCTTTGGGGACACTCATTGTTAACTTCAATTTATCTACTGAATAGGGTTCCCTCTAAAACCGTTCCTACCACACCGTATGAGATATGGCACGGTAAGAAACCAAGTCTGAGTCATCTCAGAATTTGGGGTTGTCCGGCTCATGTCAAAAGACAACAAGCGGACAAGTTAGAGTTTAGGTCCTTTCAGAGCTCGATTCATAGGATATCCTAAAGAGTCATTAGGATACTATTTCTACATTCCAGAAGACCACAATGTGATTGTGAGTCGACATGCCATCTTTCTTGAAAAATAGTTTATTCAAGATAGCGGCATTGGAAAATAGATCAAGCTTGATGAGAAAGTCTCACAAGTACAGAACGAGCTAAGGACCAATTGGAACCAAATCAGGTTGAGCCAATAAGAACACTACCTCCTCCACCTCGTAGATCGGAAAGAGTTTTCCCATCCCCCTGAAAGATACTTAGGTATTATTTCAGAGGAAGTAGAGGAAAATGTTCCTCGTAGGTAATGGTGCTCATGGTGATGATCCCAAAACCTACAACGAGGCGATATCAGATATCGACTCCGAGAAATGGCTAGAGGCAATGCAGTCAGAAATTGACTCGATGCACTCAAACCAAGTCTGGACCTTGGTAGATCCACCAGAAGGTATAGTACCTATTGGGTGTAAATGGATCTTCAAGAGAAAGATTGGTGCAGATGGGAATGTGGAGACATTCAAGGCTAGACTAGTGGCAAAAGGTTATAGTCAACGCGAAGGCATTGACTATCAGGATACCTTTTCCCCAGTGGCTATGCTAAAATCCATCCGCACATTGCTTGCCGTTGCAGCCTATTTCGATTATGAAATATGGCAAATGGACGTGAAAACGGCATTCTTAAATGGATATCTTGAGGAAGATATCTATATGGAACAGCCGCTAGGTTTCACATCCAGTGATACTGATCACAAGGTTTGCAAGCTGCAAAGGTCCATATATGGACTTAAGCAAGCATCTCGGAGCTGGAACACTCGTTTCAATGATGTGATCAAAAAGTTTGGTTTCATCAAAAATGAAGAGGAACCATGTGTTTTCAAAAAGGGTCAGTGGGAGCGCTGTTGTCTTCCTCGTATTGTACGTGGATGACATCCTCCTTATTGGGAATGATATTCCCATGTTGACATCAGTCAAAGATATGGTTGTCCAAGGAATTCTCCATGAAAGACCTAGGTGAAGCATCCTTTATTCTAGGAATTAAGGTCTATAGGGATAGACCGAATAGGATGCTAGGACTTTCACAGAAGATGTACATAGAGGAAAGTACTAAAGAGGTTTAGTATGGAAAACTCTAAGAGGGGATTAATACCCTTCAGACATGGTATTCATCTTTCCAAGAAGATGTGCCCTAGCACACCTGAGGAAATAGAACGCATGAGCAAGATCCCTTATGCTTCTGCAATAGGGAGCCTCATGTATGCCATGCTATGTACACGACCTGATATAGCCCATGCTGTGAGTGTCACAAGCAGATATCAGTCAAATCCAGGTGAAGAACACTGGACTTCTGTGAAATGTATCCTTAAGTACTTGAGAAGAACTAAGGATATGATGTTGGTCTTTGGTAATGGAGAACTCCAAGTCCAGGGATACACAGACTCGGATTTCATGTCCGATATAGATGATCGAAAGTCGACATCTGGAAGTCTGTTTGTGTGCAATGGTGGTGCTGTCAGCTGGAAGAGTTCCAAGCAAATGGTGATAGCAGATTCCACCATGGAAGCAGAATATATCGCTGCATCAGAGGCTGCGAAGGAAGCATTCTGGTACAAGAAGTTTGCTGCAGAAATTGGAGTAATGCCATCAGATGCCATTCCTCTATACTGCGACAACAATGGCGCCATAGCCCTTGCTAAGGAGCCGAGGTCTCACCAGAAATCCAAGCATATTGAGCGGCGATACCACCTCATCCGCGATTACCTCGAGAAGGGTTACGTCGAGGTCAAGAGAGTCAACTCCGCAGATAATGTGGCAGACCCACTTACAAAGCCGTTGGGCCAGCAGAAGATCGAAGCCCACCTTGAGAAGATGGGACTTAGACTTGTAGCCAATTGGCTTTAGGACAAGTGGGAGATTGTTAGATATATGTGCCCTAGAAGCCAGAATTGGCTGACACTTGTAATACACTTCTAGGGGCAAAATTATAATTTTGACTAAAATCAATAAAATGGGTTATTTTCTATCACATATGTGTATTTAGTGTCTGTGATACATCCTTTGAGTTAATGGTAATGATAATTCATATTTTCAAGAGTTGAAAATTTAAGACATGAATAATCATTATTAACTCATAAAATTGCTCCCGACCATAGGATCATCACGAGGATGGTGATTGATCCGGAAGGTTGGTGTACAATCGCTTCTCTTTAGTAGATGAGTCTTGAGTCTACGGTGTGGAGACACCGGAGCGAGAGTACAGGTACTCGTTAGAGAACGAGGGCACTGAGCGTGACCACCTCGAGTAGTCATTAGGGAGTCTACCTTCTCGTCAATGACTGACTCGATGCTGCAGTAGTGTGTCTGGTTCTTTGACCTGAGGATGCATCGGCAGTTCACCTTGAGGGTGTTATAGTTTGACTACACCATTACTCGGTCTCCTAGCCATATGGAACCCTGAGGTGTATGTTGGCTATAGCATGTTCATTGTAGGAACTGGATGGCATCAAGATGGAATCTATCTACCTCGGTGGTAGAGGAGCAGCCCTATGATGATCATGAGAATCAAGTCCAGAAATCCATGGCCATGGTAGAGTGAAATAATAGAAAGAGTTTCTATTTAGATTTTCACATTGGACTCGAATCGAATGATTACATCATATGACAGAGACTAGGGTTTGACGAGTTTACCTTAACCCTAATCTGATCGGGGCTCAAGATAGAAGGACTGAATCACACAGGTAGCTGCACCAAGAGGTTCGCATTCAGCTCTGATGGGTTGCCACCATATACTGCTAGGTGTCACTGGTGGATTTTGGGAGCAATTAGAATGATTTAGATGATCGATCATTCTAGCTGTTCGAATCAGAAGAGTTCTGATCCATCGAAAGGAGTTTCGATGATGTCGATGATAGAGATCATGACATATCCCATTACCATACAGAACTGAACCTAACTGGGTCACACAAACAAGGGTTTGAATCTGGTGATCATCAATTGAACTGATCTAGTTCAATTGATCTGAATGAGATTCAATTAGGTTCAAGGAAATCGTGCTAGCACTCGATTGAACCTAACGTTCTTCTTTTGCTATCATAAATAAGTTGTCCTGTCTGAGCCAAAGGAGTTTGTGCTCAATCAGAGGCCTTCATATGGTCTGACTGGAGGTTGTCCAAGTCAGAAAAGGTTGTCTTATTTTGTAAGACATTACCTGCCATTTTTGGTCACCTGCCATTTCTTGTTCTTTGACTTTGGTCAAAAGTCTACCTTTGACTGGTCAAACGTTGACCATTGACACTTTGACTTTTGACCACATGTCATGCACCTATTGGAGAGCTGGTGGGGGCCTGTCCCCCTGCCAGAACCTGGCAAGGAGGAGGGCGCACGCCACCCTAGGCGTGTGCCCAAGTTGGAGGCGCCTAGGAGTCCTTGTTGGACAAGGACTCCACCTCCTCTTTTGGATTCCAATTAGAGTTCTTCTAAGAACCAACTTTGACTGGTCTTAGGCACCCTCTAAGGAGGAATCCAGGGGACTCTATTCCCACCAATCAGATTTAGATCTGATTTCACAAAGGGTTGTGATTGGTTGGGAAGAAGAGGAGTTGGATCACAGTAGTCTATAAATAAGACCCTGTGCCCAACTCAAAAAAAAAATTGAATTGAGATCAAAGTTCCCCATGCCCCAAGGCTGCCTCTCCCCTCTTCCTCCATGCCAAACCATCTTCTCCCCTTGCTCTCCACGTCCAAAAGGAGTTTTGGACCTTGGTTGGTGCGATCCAGATCAAAGAAAGGCGATCAAAAGCAAGAAGGCTGCACTGCTGCAAAGGACGACTGTAGATCTTCAAAAGGAGTTTTGAAGATCCTCCAGATCAGATCCAGATCTAATTTTTGGAGGTGTGATAGAGAAGAAGAGGATCTCCAAATCCAGCTCGAGTGGATATCGATAGAGGCCAGGCGCTTGCGTGGCTAGATCCAGAACCTTCCGTTGCAAACAGGATCATCAACAGGGTAATAGGATTACCCAAATCAGGTAAATTAAATTTAATTTAATTTATCTTTATTTTATTTCTATTATTAAAATAATAAAATTAGATCTAAAATATTCTAGATCTGATTGGGATCGAGAGAAAAATTTTAAAATATATCTTTCGATCTGATCAGATTTGAACGAATCTGGCCTGGAAAATCAAGATTTTCCTTCAAGAGCCTCCTATATGTCCATCTATATCTTGTGATCCCTATAGGATTTTCAGTTCGATGGTGACTGAAAATTGAAATGCTCAATGGTAGATTGTGGAAGGCTGTAAAGACCATCCTAGAACCTCCATATGGACGCCTCCTCGAAGGTTCGATGACCAGCCTTCTCATCCTGATAAATCTCAAATTGATAGTACTCCTGCAAATAGAAGCAACTATATATTAATAAATTGAATACAAACCTACTATGAATTTAAAAATTAAATATTTTTGACTATCCAAAATATTTCTTAGGCTACATCACGAGCTCCAAATAGCCAGTCGAAGAACTCATTCACCAATTTCAGCATCAAGCATCGGATGATGCTAGTAACCATATGAGATACTCCAGACTTTCTAGATATGCTGCAAAATTGATATTAAAAAATAAATATTAACTCTAAAATAACTAAATTCTAAACATATTCATTAAAATTATAGTACTTACGCTTGGCTTCGAATGTAGATAAGCTCTCTATCCTCTGGTCGAGCCAGAGATGTTGCAAGTTGGTTGGATTCTCGACCATGACTCTATATCTGGGAGCTGGTCGCTGCTGCATGTGACTGTGAGGTCACTGGTGACCCCTTATTATTTGAACTTGAGTGTAAAATATCTAATATAAAAAATATTATATTAGTTAGTAAATGATAAAATAATATAAATAAGAATATCTAAAGTATTAGAGTTTATCATCCAGTGTGAGAGATGTTGAACCATACGAGCTGGCTGCATAATTGCTCTTTCCTCGAGAGCTCTATTCTTGGCTAAAACAGCTCTGACCTCTAGAAGACATGATGCATAATTTTTAAAAATAAAAATAAATAGATTCATCAAATTAATTATATAATTATGGTTAATAATACAAGATTTAAAATGATATATTTTGTTAACCAATAAAGCTTATGTGAAGCAAGTTCTCAATAAAAATAAAAATCAAAGCAAGCAGATAATCTAAAAATTGGTTCAAATTAAATATCTATCAAAATATAACAAGATGATTAAAATTTAACTTACGTGTAATAAAGATTGTTAGTTAGCATCTACAATGTATCCGTAGAAAAATGATTCTCATCCAGCAGTATATGATAATGTGTTGGTCTGTTGGTCTCTGGATTTAGGCATTATCTGATTCTCATCCAGTAGTACATGATAATCTTAATACATAAAAATATGAAAAAGATTTTGATTTGCCATTGAAAAATAAGGCATTGCAAGTTTCTCTGCACCTTTAACCATGAGGTGGCTACAAGCGGTTGTTTGCGATGTAATAGGCCATCAAAGCTTGCCTTGCAACTATAATAACAAGAATAGAAATACATCACCTCCATTTAGGCGCATCTCGCACAGGCAGTCATTATAGCCTCTTGGAGCCACCAGCCACCTCCTCAAACTACAAACTAGGAATAGAATTTTTTTTAAAAAATAATATAATAACTTAAAAATGATACTTAATTCATGTGCTCACGCAGCCTAGTCATCTTACACGCTCTAAGTCCACATGCACTAGACACGCATCCTGACCATTTTCCTTTATAATGATGTCCTTTATTTCTATGATTATATTTTTGAAAATGTTGCATTCTTAATTCAAGGGGCTCCTTAACCTTATAAGAGATGTGTCAATAAAAAAATGCTTGATAGGGATACAATTGTTACTCATTTATATAGGAGTAGATTTATGCCAAATTACAAGCATTGGTACATATATGCAGAGAGTGAAAGATATTTGCTGATGTGCAAGAGCTTCATGGTGATAGGCTTGAATAGATGATTAATATATTTGGTGGATTTAATCTAATTATTGATGAAAGTCTATGTAATAAATTTTTAGATAGCAACTACTATAGTCATGATAGACTATAAGTTTGCTATGGTTATAACCTTGCTTACCCATTAGAGGATAGCAATCCTATAGAGGATAAGCATGGCTAACACCATAGCAACCCTATAGTTTATCATGGCTATAGTGGTTGCTATCTGAAAAATTATTACATAGACTTCTACCAATAATCAGATCAAACATACTAAGAGCCTATTTGGCCAAGCTTTTCAAAAGAAAAACATATTTTTTTTTCAAATAAATACTTATTTAAAAAAAATAGGATGTTTGGCCAAGCTTATTTTAAAAAATAATTTACTTTTGAGTGACAGCAGAAATAGTTTTTCTACTGTGAAGAGGAAGTAGAAAATTAGAGTTTCTCCTTAGAAGCAGAAGCAGAAGTAGAAAATTATTTTTTTAAGATAAAAATATTCTTACTCAAAATTATTATTTATCATAACTATTTCTATTTATTTTCACCTAACCCTTCCATTATTTAGTGAATGATATATTTTGATGTATTTTGATATATGTATATTATCGTATAAAAATCATGTAAAAAATTTAATATATATTATCTTTGAATCAATTATATTTATATTGATTAAAATTTTAATATATTTTATTATTATTTTTTTTATTTTAATTAAATAAAAAATTAAAAATTAAATTAAAATTAATCATTATGAATATTTAAAATTATTTATTTATTTAAATAATATTAATTATAAAGTAAATCTATACATATCTTTTTTCATAATTTGATAGTCAAAAATATTTTTTTTGAAAGATTTGCCAAACACAAACTGCTTCACAAATATTGATAAAAATGTTTATCAAATGATTTTGCCAAATACAAACTGCTTTTCTCTCACAACACTTTCTGAAACTTCATTTGAAAAAAAAATAATTTTAAAACAAGTTGATTTTCACAGCTTGGCCAAATAGGCCCTAAATGTGTTAGCTCAAGTTGGTCACCATTAAACTCTTGTACATTAGAAAGGTCTTAGACAAGTAGAGCCTCCAAAGCTCTTATAATTCACTACTACAAAAAAGGACTATGACAGTAGTTCGTAACCACTGTCATAGCCTAAAAAATTACTGCCATAGGCTATGGCAGTAATTTTCTAACCATTGCTACTGCAGTAGTAGTTTTCTAATCACTACTACTATGGCTATCGCTGTAGCTCTATAGCAGCGGTTGTTACAACAGTTGTTAGAACCACTACCATAGATAGCCTATTATAGTGGTTTATAAATCGCTGCAATAGATCAACCTGTAGTAGTGGTTATGTAACTACTGTCATAGGTTATCTATAGCAGCGATTATATAATTGTTGTCATAGATAATCTATAGCATCGATTTCTTAACCACTATCATAGGTTTAATGCAGTGGTTGGCACTATTTGCACCAGAGATCTATGGTAGCGGTTGGCATGGATATGGTAGTGGTTATAAAATCACTATCATAAATCTTGAATAATTAAAAAAATAAAATTTTTATTTTTTATATATTTTATCTGATAAATATAGATACATAACATAAAAAAATATAATAAATATAAAAATTATTCTGAAATACTAAAATTTTATTATCGAATAAAATTTATTTTAGTATTTTTAGAAAAAATAAAATAGATCAAAAGTCTCCTAAATCTACATCATCGTTGTCGTTGTCGTCGCCAGTAGCCAAAGCTAGAGTTGGAGCTAGAGTTGGAATGCGGGCCAACATATCCTCGAAGCTCATGACTCCAAAATGCGCACTGAGCGTCGATATCATGTCTCTCATGATGCCCTCCAGATGAGATGCACGCTCCTCAGCCCGATCTGCCTGCATCATAGCATGATCTGCCCATGCCAATGCCTCCTCAAGCTCCTTTCGATTGACGATACCGAAAGTCAGTGAGGAGATGCTTTCCTCGGATCAGTAGCTCATCGGCATGTGTTTAAGCCTACATTGGATCCTCCCAGAGTGCTCAGGCCCCAAGACCTGAGACAGATGGTCATGGGGTCCAGAGATATCCGGGCCCTTGCTCGCGAGCACATCTAACTGATCCTATAATTATAAATTAAAATAAAATTTTATAAGACATGCTATAATACTAATCATATATACTAATATATTTAATACTTATAAAAATATGCCCGATCGCGACATTCATCAGCCTGTCCATCTTGTCTGTGTGGCTGGATTGGAGATCTTGCTACGATTGGGTATCGCTCCATCTCTCATCAGCTATAATAAAGAATAAATTTATTAAAAAGATGATAAAAAATATAAATTTAATTTATCTAATAAAATTTAAAATTAATTATCTCTTTATGCATGCGACTGGCCATAGACTCATGGCCTAGAGTGTGCGTATACTCCTGGGCTGCATGATTCTTCCAGTTCTGATGGGGGTAGCCTAACAAGTATTTAAATAAATAATAAATATTTAAATAATATTTAAATAAAATTATAATCATATTAATATATTTAAAAATTAAAAATTTTATCTCAAACTTCTAGCTCCTCTAGTGTCTAACCATCCTCTCCCACTGACTCGGAGGATAGTCCTATAACCAGGGAACAAGCTCCTCCGGAGTGTCTCGTCAGTGCTCGAGCCATCCTCTATGAAGCTTGATCTTGTAACCTTGGTACAACTCTCCGATCTTCTTCAGTCGAGCATCTCGAGCTCTCTCGTGATCGAAAAAGTCATACCTCCTCTGCATAAATTTATTAAAAATCAGTTATAAAATTATTCTAATCAAACATATATAGTGTAAACATATAAAATGCATAAATATAACTAAGATGCACGTACTTATCCATATCTCCTTCGATATCTGATCCTTGACAGCAGCATCCATCAAACGCTAGTCTCTAGGCTCTACGCAAATGGTGTCCGACTGCCTCACAAGCACTCCAAAAAAGGAATACATCTTCCGCATGGTCTTTTCTACCGACCTCTGCTCCGCATTGTAATAGACCATCATCTGATGTTGATGGTTCCATACGTGTGCCATATGTGTGGGACCGTAAAATATCTGACTGGATGATGTACCTATAATGCAAATACATTATACAAATATATAAGTATATAAATACTATATAAAAAATAAAATTATGCTAATATAATAAAAATGTACACTTAGATGTCCGTGTAGTAGCATGTGCCTCAAATATGGATGACGATAGAGGCTTAGCTGTCGATAGAGTAGACGCCGTCGATAGAGTAGATGCCAATGGTGGAGGTTTCTGAGCAGCTGATGCTGAGGTGGATGGAGTATGCTCCGACTGCTCCTTGGATGCTGAACTACGTGTAACCCATCGATGGATAGGGATGAAAGCTAGATGGCATTTCGGTGCCATTGTGACCTGCAATGTTAATAAACATTAATCAATATAACATCGTGACATATCAAATTCTATTCGCTCAGAAGTCGAACCGACTCCATGCCTGAGATAGTCGGCTCCATGCCCGAGACATCCAGCTAGGATCCTTCCCTAGCTAGCTCGATCACGATCTGAGCCAGTTCGACTGCATATCCGAGCTGGCTCGGCTGTGTGCCATCCGTTTGATCACTCCCTCTCTCCCTCTCTCAATCTCTCTCACTGGCGATGGCAGCGAGGCCGAACCCCTTTCTTTCAGCTTTTTCATCTCTCGATCTTCCTCTCTCCCTCTCTCGATCTCCCTCACCAGCGAGATCGGACCCCATCCCTCTCTGTCTCACTCTCTCGATCTCCCTCATCGACAAGGCCAGACTCCATTCCTCCCAGTGATGCCGGCAAGGTCGGACCCCCTTCCTCCCTCTCTTGCTCTCTCGATCTCTCACTCTCTCTCTCTCCCTCACCGGCAAGGCCAGACCTCCTCCCTCCCAATGATGGCAGCGAGACCGGATCCCTCCCTTCGTCAAGTACAGACCCATCGGGTATTCATGTTCAGATTCGATACTAGTAATTAAAATTGGGTCTAGATCTGAATATCTAGGTTTCGATCCAAATCCAACTCGTTGATAGATCTAGTCCACAACCGTCGACATGGTACGGCTCAAGGCTACCACCATGGTATGGCCCAAAAACTATGACATATAGATAATTATAATATTTATAATAAATATTTATAATATTTATTATTAATATTTTATAAATTATTATAAATATACATGATTAATAAATAATATCATAAAATTAAAAAAAATTTATACCTACAGCTATAGAGAGTAGGTCGCACCAAAAGCTCCGAGGGTTGCCAGCGATGACGTTAGAGGAGGACGACGACACTAGAGGTAATTTATGAAATAAAAGTAAGATAGTGAGATAGAGAAAAGAGAAAAAGAGGAAAGAGAGAGAGAGAGAGCAGGGGTGGTTGGGATGGGGGGCCAGGGGAGGGGCACAGTGATGAGGAGCCGAAGGAGGCTTTGCACTCGGCTGACGGAGGGTCAAAATGGTGGTGGTGGTGGGGGCATGGGGTTTGTGGGGGCCGAAGAAGGTGGAGGGGCTCATTGGAAGGGATTTGGTTTCGCATCGGGGCT